>JARBWK010000019.1:8057752-8244948 GCA_030556195.1 Anolis apletophallus | reverse complement strand
ACTTTTAAAAAATCCCAATGCAGGAATTAGAGTTGGGATTCCAATTTATGAATGCAATCAATGCAATATATGACAAACAATTTGCTAAAATTCAAATTAATGGCCAAATTTCTGAAGTTTTTGAGATCGGCACAGGAACCAGACAAGGTTGTCCTCGATCCCCTCTTATTTTTATTAAGTGTGAGCTCTGGGCCTGTTTTTCAAAGGGGGAGAAGATGCTCCCGAGACAGGACAAGTTTTGGAACATGACTTTGACTGTTCTTAATCGTGGCTTCTTTTATTCACTCCGTCACCTCTCCGTATGCTCAAGAGTCAGACAAGTCAGCCGTTTGTACCAAAATACCTTTATTGAAAATGTTCATGAACACCCCCCACCCGACCCCTCCAAAAACGCCTTCCGGACCCCTTTTAAAAAAGCAACCCTGCCAGATTCAGAGGGTTGTTTGAAGGAAGCGTAGATGTAGGACAGCCCTTTTCCTCCCTTCATGGAGCCCAGTAGCAGAGGCTGGCCCCCAACCAGTGCTGCCCACAGACCCCCTGCCCCTGTGTGCCTCATTTCCCATCTCTTCAAAATCTGTGTAACCTTTATTGGCTCCTTCTCTTCCTGGACGGGTGGGCTCCCTGCTACTCGGAGACAAGCGTCCTTTGCTTGGGGACTTCCTCCCAGCCCAGTCGGATCAGGAGCACGTTCCTATCTTTCTCTCCGTACTCCCCCCTCCCCCCAATTCCACCCAACTCCGGCACCATTGGGTTGCTGTGAGTTTTCTGGGACGTCTCTCGTGACGTCTCTCCTGACGTTTCGCCCACGTCTACGGCAGGCATCCCCAGAGGTTGTGAGGTCTGTTGGAAACTAGACAAGGGAAGTTTATACAGTAGAGACTCGCTTATCCGACATTCCATCTTATCCGACATTATTATCCAACGCCTCCCTTTTCCCCCAGCCTTTCCCCTTCAGTTCAAGGAGCGCTCCCCAACTCTCTCTCCATTCCCAATAAGTGAAAAAGGCAAAATGATGAGGGGAAAGGGGGAAAAGAGGCAGGACCAGGCACGGATTACCCATAAGGCCAGACGAGGCCATGGCCTATGGGTGCAAGCCGCCGAGGGAGCGCAGATCACGCCTGGACCAAAAAAAATGTGGGGCGCCACGGGCCGGGAGCGGGCGTGAGAGGCGCGGCAAGGAGCGGCTGTTGGTCCGGAGAGAAGCCCCGAGGTGGTGGCAGAGCCCTGGGAGATGAGGCTCCGGCCGAGCTGCGCTCTCACCACCCTGGCCTGCTTCAGTGCTGCCTCCTTCGCCTGGTACGCCAATTGGAGCCGGAGTGAAGGTGAGAGAGGCGGAGGAGGGGAGGGGCGTCCCGTCGCCAAAGTCTCCCAACTCCCCCGGGCGCCTTTACCCCGGGAGCCTAGGCGCCCCTGAAGTGAACTGAAGCCTCTCCGAAGGGTTTTTTTTTGGGGGGGGGGGAAATGGAGATAGATTCAACCAAATACAAAGGCCTCGAGGCTTCGGTTCACTTAGGGGACGCCTAGGCTGCCTCTGGGGCCTTTCAGCCCTTTTCCTACCCGTCTCCCGCGGGAATTACCTCCTCCGTCCCTCTTCCGCACACGTGGCTTGCCCAGGTCTTGGGAGAGTGGCTGCGTCCGTTGCCTGCTACTCTCGAGAGACTTTGCGCGTCATCCGAGGCGCCTCTGAGAAATGTAGTCCCGCGGACTTCCTTCTTTTGCAGGTCTCCGTCCTTGTGTCTTTACGGTTACCACAAGAACTTTGTTTATGGTTCCTGGTTCGTTTTGAATTTGCCACCCCTTGCCCTAGGGCACACTTTTTTAGTGTGGGTCTGAGTGATGTGGGGGGTGTTGTGCAATAAAGGGGGCATAATTCAAAAGTGTGGTCTATGGCGCAAAAAGGCGTTAATCCAGTCCTGGGCAGGACTGGAAGCGGAAGCGTCCTCCCAACTTCCCCCAGTGATTTCCACACTCCTCTCCCACATCTGGGCACTTCCTGCTGGGCCACTCTAGCCCCGTAGTGTTGCCTTACCTTAACACTTTGAATCCCTGTTAGTATTCTAGGTGTCTACTGCCGCATCGGACGGGTAACATTGGGAGACACCGTATTATCCAACGTTTTCATTTATCCGATATTCTGCTGGCCCATTTATGTTGGATAAGCAGGACTCTACTTTATATCTGTTGAAGGTCCAGAGTGGGAGAAAGAACTCTTGTGTGTTGGAGGGAAGTGTGAATGTTGCAATTGATCACTTTTATTGGCATTGGAAAGCCTTGCAGCTTCAAGGCCTGACTGATTTCTGCCTGAAGGAATCCTTTGTTAGGAGGTGTTAGCTTACCCTGATTTTTTATCGACTGTCCTACGTAAATTAGGCCACACTCACACACAATGGCGTAAACGCAGTTTTCTGAGGAACAATTAGTAAAGTTTACGTTTCATGTCTGGAATTCCCCTGTTTTCAGAGTGTTGTAGCCAGATTGTGTTCAGTTTCTTCCTTTCTGTTGGAATTGTCTACATGCTTCTTTGTGGATTTCAACAGCTTCCCTGTGTAGCCTGACATGGTGGTTGTGAGAGTGGTCCGGCATTTCTGTGTTCTCCAATAATCCGCTGTGTCCAGGTTGGTTCATCAGGTGCTCTGCTATGGCTGACTTCTCTGGTTGAATTAGTCTGCAGTGCCTATCTCAGGCATGGGCAAACTAACTCGGGGGCCACATGGTGGGCCGGAGCAAGGTGGGTGGGTTGGGTGTTATGAGGTCTCGCCAAGTCCCTTCCCTGCCCTTTCCTCCCCTTCCTCTTCTCTTTCGGAGACATAAAATGAAGGAAACACAGGAAACGTTTGGTCATGGTCAGGATCAGATGGTGGATGGGAGAGAAAGGGTGTATCCATGAGACCCCGTATTGCCGACTCTTGAGATCGAATCCTAGAATCCTAGCGCTGGAAGTGACCCCCAAGGGCCATCCAGTCCGACCTCTGCCATGCAAGAAGGCACAATCAGAGCACTCCAGATAGACAGCCTCTGCTGAAAAGCCTCCAGAGAAGTAGACTCCGCCACACTCCCAGGCAGCCTAGGCACTCCCAGGAAGTTCTTGTTCACCTTTTCAGTTGAATCTATTTCCCTGCCATTTGGAACTATTGCTCCCTTGTGCCCTGGTCTCTAGAGCAGCAGATGGTCAGTCCCCCCCCCCTCCTCTTCAATGGAACACCCTTTGAAATCTTGAAACGTGGTTAATCATGTTCCTTCTCAACCTTCTCTTCTCCTAGCTAAACATCCCCCCAGGAGGAAAGGAGGAAGGAAAAAGAGGAGGAAGGGAGGAAGAGAAGGATGGATGGAAGGAATGGAGGGAGAGAGGACAGAAAAGGAAGGTAAGACAGGAAGGAAGGAAGGAAGGAAGGAAGGACGAAAAGATGGAAAGGAAGGAAGGACGAAAGAGAAGGAAGGAAGAGGAGGGAGGATGGGAAGGAATTGAGGGAGGCTGGACAGATAAAAGGAAGGAAAGATGGGAAAAATGAGAAAGGGAAGGAAGGATGGAAAGGAAGAAAGGAGGGGAGGGAGGGAGGAAAAAGAGAAGGAAGGATGGGAAGGAATGGAGGGAGGACAGAAAAAAGGAAAAATGGGAAGGAAGGAGAGAGAAAGGGAAGGAGGGAGGAAAGGAAGGAAAAAGAGAAGGAAGGAAGAGGAGGGAGGATGGGAAGGAATTGAGGGAGGATGGACAGATAAAAGGAAGGAAAGACGGGGGAAAGGAGAAAGGGAATGAAGGGTGGTAAGGAATGAAGGAGGGAGAAAGAAAGGAGGAGGAGGGGAAGGAGGAAGGAAGGAAAAAGAGAAGGATGGGAAGGAATGGAGGGAGGGAGGACAGAAAAAAAGAAGGAAAGATGGGAAGGAAGGAGAGAGAAAGGGAAGGAAGGACAAAATGATGGAAAGTAAGGAAGGAAGGAAGAAAGGAAAGAAAGAAAGAAAGAAAGAAAGAGGAGGGGGAGGAAAGGACGAAGGAAAAAGAGAAAGAAGGAAGAGGCGGGAGGATGGGAAGGAATTGAGGGAGGATGGACAGATAAAAGGAAGGAAAGATGGGAAAGAAGGAGAAAGGGAAGGAAGGAAGGAGAAGGAAAGGAGGAGGAGGAGGGGAGGGAGGGAGGAAAAAGAGAAGGAATGATGGGAAGGAATGGAGGGAGGGAGGACAGAAAAGAGGAAGGAAAGATGGGAAGGAAGGGAGAGAAAGAGGGAAGGAAGGACAAAATGATGGAAAGTAAGGAAGGAGAAGAAAGAAAAAAGAAAGAAAGAAAGAAAGAAAGAGAAGGAGGGGGAGGAAAGGACGAAGGAAAAAGAGAAAGAAGGAAGAGGCGGGAGGATGGGAAGGAATTGAGGGAGGATGGACAGATAAAAGGAAGGAAAGATGGGAAAGAAGGAGAAAGGGAAGGAAGGAAGGAGAAAGAAAGGAGGAGGGGGAGGGAGGAAAAAGAGAAGGAATGATGGGAAGGAATGGAGGGAGGGAGGACAGAAAAGAGGAAGGAAAGATGGGAAGGAAGGAGAGAGAAAGAGGGAAGGAAGGACGAAAAGATGGAAAGGAAGGAAGGGGAAGAAAAAAAGGGAGGGAAGAAATGAAGAAGGAAAAAGAGAAGGAAGGAAGGAATGGAGGGCGGGAGAACAGAGAAAAGAAAGGAAAGATGAGAAGGAGGGAACGAAGGAAGGACGAAAGGAAGGAGAAAGAAAGGGAGGGAAGAAAGGAGAAAGGAAAGAGACAAGGAAGGATAGGATGGTGAGAGAGAAGTGGGCCTGAGAAAAGAACCCAAGGGGCCACATCCAGTCCCTGGGCCTGGATTTACCCATACCTGGCCCATCATGTTCCTTGATTTGTGTTTGGGCAATGCTGTTGCGTTTGGTGGTCCCTATGTAGACTAGTCCACAGCTGCATGGTATACCGTAAACTCCTACAGAGGTGACAGGATCCCCCTTGTTCTTTGGATTTTCTTAGTGGGCCTGTCTAGTTTCTAATGGACCTCACAACCTCTGAGGATGCCTGCCATAGATGTGGGCAAAACGTCAGGAGAGAATGCTTCTGGAACATGGCCAGACAGCCCGGAAAACTCAGAGCAACCCAGTGATTCTGGCCACGAAGGCCTTTGACAACACACCAACCACCCTTGTTCTCCCCTCCCTCCCTCTTTCCACACAGGCACCGACACAATTCAATCCTGCCGAAGTGTAAACATAATTCATCGCCACCCCACACTACTAGCCCTATAGCATCCCTCCCCCAACCCCGGAAAAAAAAGCCAAAGAAAACCTCCCCCCAGCGTACATAAGGACTGGGGTTCAGTGCTACATAACCTGGGGTCAGACCCCCGGGAGCTTCAGTTCTCTTCTTCCTCCTCCCCTCCGACGCAGAAGGGGGCAGGGGCGGCCATGGCAACCCCAGTTGTGAACTGATGCGTGGAAGTGAGACTCAACACATGGCCGAGAAGCAGACTGGAACCCCTTTTCAGAGGGTGCTGGCGGGGGGTGGAGGGTGCTCCCCTGTCCCGCCGAGGAGCGAAGGGGGGTGCTGCTGGCCTCCACGTGACGGTGCCGGTCGCGATGTGGCCGGCCGGATGAGTGGCGGCGGCGGCTGGTTGAGCGAGAGTCTGGGCTGGAGGAAGCGCCCTTGCTGCAGGGGCGGAGGTTGGCGGTGCAGCGTGGGAGCTGTGGGGAGAGTGGGCCGCAGCAGCGGAGGCGGCTGGGAGAGAGCGGCCACGGGGGGCCGGGGGGATGCCGGGAGCGGCAGCGGAGGTGGCAGAGGCAGTGGCGGAAGCTGCTGTTGGTGCTGCTGCGAGGAACGGGACACAGCGGTGATCTGCACCTGCAGGGACAGATGAAGGAGGCACTGCCAGGACTGTAGGACACAGGCATGTTCACAACATGTGTTCTTTCGTGTCTTCTGTATATTTGGAAGCATGAAAGGAGGCGGAGCCAGGCCACGCCAAGCACCGCCCCCTCCCCGGCTTTGGCACTCCCAGGAGCTTCTCCAGGCTTGAGATGGCAGTGCCAAGCCATCCTTGTGCTAGCTATGTCACCACTGGTTTGGCATTGCCATCCTGAAGCCTGAGAAGCTGCTGGGAGCTCCAAAGCCAGAGGGAAGGGGTGGGGCTTGGCGCTGCCTGGCTCGCCCCCTGGCTTCCGCTGTACCAGCAACTTCTCCAGGTTTGAGGATGGCAATGCCAAGCCAGCCTTGTGCTAACTATGCCACCACTGGCTTGGCATTGCCATCCTCAAGCCTGGGGAAGCTGCTGGTAGAGCGGAAGCCAGAGGGGGCAGAGCCAGGCCGTGCCAAGCCCCGCCCCCTCCTCTCTGGCTTTGGAGCTCCCGGCAGCTTCTCCAGGCTTGAGGATGGCAATGCCAAGCCAGTGGTCTCAAGCCTGGAGAAGCTGTTGGTAGAGCGGAAGCCAAAGGGGGGCCGCGCCAAGCCCCGCCCCTCCCCTCTCCAGCCTAGAGGAGGTAGCCCCCTCCCCATACAAAACACATCTCGACCCAAAAGCCTGATTTCGTGTGGAGCCGGAATTCCGGGCATGCGCGCTTATTCTCTTTCTCCTCCCTCCCTTGCACCCAGAATACCCCGCATTCACTCACGGGAGTCACAGCCGGGCAGCCGCGCATCCAGACCTCAGCATCAGGGTGGAAGGAACCATCTCTTCCTCCTTTCTGGGTATATGTGTGTGTGGTGGGGTGTGTGACTGTGCAGGCACTCGGCTGTTGGCAGACACTGACAGGAACACATATTCGTTCCAGGCCTTCTTGCACCCCACCACACACATACTCATTTTCCAGGGAGAGTGCGTGTTTAGTGTGGGATGTGCAGGCACTGAGAAGCATGTGCATGCTTTCCATGTCTGCCTGCACACCGCAACACACACACTTTTTTCAGGGAGAGTTTGTGTATAGCAGGGCTGCCCAGGAAGTCGATCGCGATCGACCAGTCGATCCCGGGACCGAAGGAGGTCGATCCCAGCCGGATGGGGTGCTTCTCAGAGGGGGGCAGAGCCAGGCTGCACCAAGCCCCACCCCCTCCACGGCTTTGGCACTCCCAGGAGCTTCTCCAGGCTTGAGGATGGCAGTGCCAAGCCAGCCTTGTGCTAGCTATGTCACCACTGGTTTGGCATTGCCATCCTGAAGCCTGGAGAAGCTGCTGGGAGCTCCAAAGCCAGAGGAAGGGGTGGGGCTTGGCGCGGCCTGGCTCGCCCCTGGCTTCCGCTCTACCAGCAAATTCTCCAGGTTTGAGGATGGCAATGCCAAGATAGCCTTGTGCTAACTATGCCACCACTGGCTTGGCATTGCCATCCTCAAGCCTGGAGAAGCTGCTGGTAGAGCGGAAGCCACAGGGGGGTGGAACCAGGCTGCGCCAAGCCCCGCCCCTCCCCTCTCCAGGTAGGTAGATCTTTCTAACTTGGTTTTTTTATAAGTAGCTCGCGTGCTGAAAAAGTGTGGGCACCCCTGGTGTATAGTATGGGGTGTGCAGTTACTGACAGGCACGCGTGTGCTTTCCAGGCCTGCTTGCGCCCCGCCACACACACCCCGCCACATGCACACTTTTGTGTAGGTTAAGGTATGCAATCAGTGACAGGCGTGCACATGCTTTCCAGGCCTGTGCCCCACCACACACACACACACTTTTTCCAGGGAGATCGTGTGCATGGCGTGGAGTGTCTAGGCACTGACAGGTGTATGCACGCTTTCCAGGCCTGCCTGTGCCCCACCACACACATACTCATTTTTCAGAGAGAGTCCGTGTGTAGTGTGGGATGTGCAGGCACTGACAAGCATGTGCATGCTTTCCATGTCTGCCTGCACACCGCAACACACACGCTTCTTTCAGGGAGAGTGTGCGTATAGCATAGGGCGTGCAGTCACTGACAGACACGCGTGTGCTTTCCAGGCCTGCTTGCGCCCCGCCACACACCCCCCGCCACATACACACTTTTGTGTAGGGTAAGGTATGTAATCAGTGACAGGTGTGCACATGCATTCCAGGCCTACCTGTGCCCCACCACACACACACACACTTTTTCCAGGAAGAGCGTGTGCATGGCGTGGGGTGTCTAGGCACTGACAGGTGCATGCACGCTTTCCAGGCCTGCCTGCGCCCCACCACACACATACTCATTTTTCAGAGAGAGTCCGTGTGTAGTGTGGGATGTGCAGGCACTGAAAAGCATGTGCATGCTTTCCATGTCTGCCTGCACACCGCAACACACACGCTTTTTTCAGGGAGAGTGTGCGTATAGCATAGGGTGTGCAGTCACTGACAGACACGCGTGTGCTTTCCAGGCCTGCTTGCGCCCCGCCACACACACCCCGCCACATACACACTTTTGTGTAGGGTAGGGTGTGCAGGCAGTGACAGGTGTGCACGCGCTTTCCAGGCCTACCTGTGCCCCGTCACACACAAACACTCTTTCCAGGGAGAGCGTGTGCATGGCGTGGGGTGTCTAGGCACTGATAGGTGCATGCACGCTTTCCAGGCCTGTTTGCGCCCCGCCACACACATCCCGCTACATACACACTTTTGTGTAGGGTAGGGTGTGCAGGCAGTGACAGGCGTGCACGCACTTTCCAGGCCTACCTGTGCCCCGCCACACACACACACGTTTTCCAGGGAGAGTGTGTGCATGGCGTGGGGTGTCTAGGCACTGACGGGTGCATGCATGCTTTCCAGGCCTGCTTGCGCCCTGCCACACGCACCCCGCCACATACACACTTTTGTGTAAGGTAGGGTGTGCAGGCAGTGACAGGCGTGCACGTGCTTTCCAGGCCTTCCTGTGCCCCGCCACACACACACACTCTTTCCAGGGAGAGTGTGTGCATGGGGTGGGGTGTCTAGGCACTGATAAGTGCATGCACGCTTTCCAGGCCTGCCTGCGCCCCACCACACACACACACTTTCTAAGGCAAGTGTGTGTATAGCTTGGGGCATGCAGGCATGCCTGGAAAGCTTGCTTGTGCCTGCCTGCAGCCAAGCATCTGCACAGTTACACACCCCACCACACACACACACACCCCCGCCCGCCACATTCTCCAAGTGGAAAGGAGAGAGGGGCGATGGTTCCTTCCGCCCTGTTAAAGCATGCTTGCTGAGGTTCGGATGTAGGGCTGCCCAGCCATGACTCCCGGGGCATTGCGGGGTGAGGGAGAGAGGAGGAGGAAGAGAAGAATTATAGTGCCTACACCAGGGTTGCCCCACTTTTTCAGCATGCGAGCTACTTATAATAAAACCATGTCAGAAAGATCTACCTACCTCCTCAAGCCTGGAGAGGGAGGGGCGGGGGCTTGGTGTGGCCTGGCCCGCCCCCTCTGGCTTCCGCTCTACCAGCAGCTTCTCCAGGCTTGAGGATGGCAATGCCAAGCCAGCCTTGTGCCTTGGCATTGCCATCCTCAAGCCTGGAGAAACTGCTGGTAGATCGGAAGCCAGGGGGGGCGGAGCCAGGCCGCGCCAAGCCCTGCCCCCTCCCCTCTGACTTCGGCACTCCCAGCATGGCCGGATTATCCATAAGGCCACCCTAGGCCATGGCCTAGGGCGGTAGCCATGGGAAGGCAGCTGGTCCGGACCCCCCAAAACTGCCTCTGAGAGTCTAAGCGCAGAAGCGGCCAAAGATCACCCTTTTTTTTCAGGCGGGCCGGCATGGTGGCTTTAGGAGGGAGGAGCCATGGGAGCCTCCCGCGGCTCCTCCCTCCCTCCTAAAGCCACCATGCCGGCCTGAGAAGTGGCTGAAGCTCGCCCTTTTTTTTCTCAGGCCGGCACGAGGAGGAAGGGGCGGAGCCGCAGAGGGAAGCCCCGCCCTTGGGGCCACTGCCGCGCATGCACAGCATCGGCTCCAGGGGTGGGGCTTTCCTTCCTCCTCCTCGCGCCGGCGAGGAAGAGGCGGAGCTGGGAGCAGAGGCGGAGCCTTTGGCCTAGGGCGCCAAAAGGGCATAATCCGGGCCTGACTCCCAGCAGCTTCTCCAGGCTTGAGGATGGCAATGCCAAGCCAGTGGTGGCCTAGCTAGCACAAGGCTGGCTTGGCACTGCCATCCTCAAGGCTGGAGAAGCTGCTGGTAGAGCCGAAGCCAGAGAGGGCAGAGCCAGGTTGCGCCAAGCTCCGCCCGCTTCTCCAGCCTTGAGGAGGGCAATGCCAAGCCAGCCTTGTGCTAGCTAGGCCACCACTGGCTTGGCCCTGCCCTCCTCAAGGCTGGAGAAGCTGCTGGGAGGGCCGAAGCCGAGGGAGGGAGCGGGGCTTGGCGGGGCTCCGCTCCCCTCTGAGAAGCGTCCCTTCCGGCTGGGATCCACCTCCTTTGGTCCCGGGATTGACTGGTGGATTGCGATTGACTTCCTGGGCAGCCCTGGCCTACACATACACATGCCTGGCAGTGACTGCCAGGCAGCTGGGCACCTCAGGAAGGGGAACCGTCAGGTGCCAAAACGAAAGAATCGAAAACAACCCTCTCAATTTTGGGAGGCTTACCAAAAAAAGATCGGGCCCCGTGCCGAATGCCCGGAAACGAAACGGGGCAAGCTTTTACCCGAATGCATGCCACTAGTAGGAGCTCTGGAGCAGGAGGGGAGCACATGGAACGACATGGAAGTGGCCTCTCTCACCTCATCGTCTTCCTCGCTGCTTGCGAGCGATGCGCTGGAGCTCTTGTGTTCCTGGGGAGGGGAGCTGTCCTGCGTGGGGGCAGCCAGCCCCCCTCCTTCCTGTTCGGCTTCCCATTCCTGCAGCACCTCCTCCAGGTTGAAACGGCGCCGGTAGCTGACAAAGAACGTCTTCACCTGGGCCACAGTTTTATTACTGATCACCTCTGCGATGGCCTGGAAGTCTTTCCCATATTTACGGATGGCTGGACAGGAAAACAAAAACAAGGAGTTGCCGTTTTTGTGTGCCGATCAACTTTGATACCACTGCCACTAACATGACACCATGTCACACATCCTGTGGTGTTTGGAACGTGCAAAGAGCACGAATAGCTTCCACTGTGCATCCAAGCCCTCGTCTCCATAGCAGTGGTGCCACTTATCCTCTGATGCAGGGGTGCCCACACTTTTTCAGCATGCGAGCTACTTATAATAAAACCAAGTCAGAAATATCTACCTACCTCCTCAAGGCTGGAGGGCTCTACCTGGCCCAGCCCTCAGGAGGGCGGGCTCAGGGCTGGCTCCAGCTTGAAGATGGCAATGCCAGCCAGTGGTGTCATGGCTAGCACAAGGCTGGGTTGGGCCTGGGCTGAAGCCAGGGAGGGGCCATGGCCCCCCTCTGGCGCTCTACCAGCAGCTTCTCCAGCCTTGAAGATGGCAATGCCAAGCCAGTGGTGTAAGCTAGCACAGCTGGGTTGGCCCTGCCCTCCTCAAGGCTGGAGAAGCTGAGCTGCCAGGGACCTTTGACTTCTCACCACCAGCAGCTTCTCCAGCCTTGAGGATGGTAGTGCCAAGCCAGCCTTGTGCTAGCTATGCCACCACTGGCTTGGCATTGCCATCCTCAAGCCTGGAGAAGCTGCTGGTAGAGCGGAAGCCAGAGGGGGCGGAGCCAGGCCGCACCAAGCCCCGCCCCCTCCCCTCTGGCTTTGAAGCTCCCAGCAGCTTCTCCAGGCTTTGGGATTCTGTGTGGGACATTTGGCCCAATTCTAGCATTGCTGTGGTTCAGAATGCTCTTTGGTTGTAGGTGAACTATAAATCCCGGCAACTACAACTCCCAAATATCATGGTTTATTTTCCCCAAACTCCACCAGTGTTCACATTTGGGCATATAGAGTATTCATGCCAACTTTGGTCCAGATCCATTCTTTGAGTCCACAGTGCTCTCAGGATGTAGGTGAACTACAACTCCCAAACTCAAGGTCAGTGCCCACCAAACTTTTCCAGTGTTTTTTGTTGGTCATGGGAGTTCTGTGTGGAAAGTTTGGTTCGATTCCATCGTTGGTGGAGTACAGGAATGCTCTTTGCCTGTAGTTGGAACTATAAATCCCAGCAAGTACATCTCCCAAATGTCAAGGTCCATTTTCCCCAAACTCCTCCGGTGTTCACATTTGGGCATATTGAGTATGTGTGCCAAGTTTGATCCAGATCCATCATTATTTGAGTCCGCAGTGCTCTCTGGATGGAGCTGCTCTTTGATTGCAGGTGAACTATAAATCCCAGTAACTACAACTCCCAAATGTCAAGGTCTATTATCCCTAAAATTCACATTTTGACATATTTAGTATCTGTGCCAAGTTTGGTCCAGATCCATCATTGTTTGAGTCCACAGTCCTCTCTGGATGTAGGTGGACTACAACTCCAAAACTCAAGGTCAATGCCCACCAAATCCTTCCAGTATTTTCTGTTGGTCATGGGAGTTCTGTGTGCCAAGTTTGGTTAATTCCATCATTGGTAGAGTTCAAGATGCTCTTTGATTGTGGGTGAACTATAAATCCCAGCAACTACAACTCCCAAATGACAAAATCAATCCTCCCCAACCCCACCAGTATTCAAATTTTGGCATATCGGGTATTTGTGCCAAACGTGGTCCACTGAATGAAAACGCATCCTGCATATTATATTGGATATTTACATTACAATTCATAACAGTAGCAAAATTACAGCTATGAAGTAGCAATGAAAATAATGTTATGGTTGGGGGTCACCACAACCTGGGGAACTGCATTAAGGGGTCACAGCATTAGGAAGGTTGAGAAACACTGACTAAGAGGGTCGCTTGCCTCTTCCCCATGGGCCTTTCTTGCCCCCTCCCGTCTATTTACGGAACCCACCCACCCACCTCTTTAAAGACTCACCTTGCACAGCCAGTAACTGCTCATCTGTTGTCCAGCGTGAGTTAAACTTTATGTTTGTCTGCAAGACAACAGGGAGTGTCATTGAAATACAGAGAAATCTGGAAGAGCAACCTTAGAAAGAGACAGAACTATGCATAGCCCTCCCGCTCCCTCTCAAAACCATTAAAAATAGTTGTTGCTGGATGTGCAGCGCTTGGTTACTTCCATGCACACTCACCTCCGGTGGCCGCAATTTGTCTATCCCGCCATCCAGCACCTGCTTCATGCTGCTGTTGATCTGCTTGATGCTTTGTACCTAGCATAAACCAGAGGTAGAGATATCAAAGGAGGCCAGTTTGGTCAGGCATCGCCTGGAATTCTGTCTCCAGTTCTGGGCACTTCAAGAAGGATATTGGCCGGTTGGAAGGTATCCGGAGAAGGGAGACCAAAATGGTGAAAAGTTTGGAAGCCAAACCCTGTGAGGAACGGCTGAGAGAGCTTTAGGTGTTGAGCTTGGAGAAAAGAAGCCTGAGACGAGACATGATGACTCTTGTTTCAGTATTTGAAAGAATGTCACATTGAGGAAAGGGCAAGCTTGTTTTCTGCTGCTTTGGAGACTAGGACACAGAACAATGGATTCAAATTGCAGGGGAAAACTTCCACCTGAACATTAGGTCTATCAACGAGATCCACTCCAAGCCAGTCTATCAACCAAGGTCTATCAACGAGATCCACCCCAAGCTGGTCTATCAACCAAGGTATGTATATATATTTATTTATTTATTTATTAAATTCGACTTGCTATACCGCTCTCTCTGGCGCCCAGAGCGGTTTACAGAAAGTGAAGCAGACATAGAAGGTACATTAAAATACAGTTAAAAATACACTAAAACGCATTAAAACAATTTAAAGCCCCCCAATAAACATGTGGCAACGAGATCCACCCCAAGCTGGTCTATCAACCAAGGTGTATCAACGAGATCTACCCCAAGCTGGTCTATCAACCAAGGTGTATCAATGAGATCTACCCCAAGCTGGTCTATCAACCAAGGTGTATCAACGAGATCTACCCCAAGCTGGTCTATCAACCAAGGTGTATCAACGAGATCTACCCCAAGCTGGTCTATCAACCAAGGTGTATCAATGAGATCTACCCCAAGCTGGTCTATCAGCCAAGGTCTATCAACAAGATCCACCCCAGGCTGGTCTATCAACCAAGGTCTGTCAACGAGATCCACCCCAAGCTAGTCTATCAACCAAAGTCTATCAACGAGATCCACCCCAAGCTGGTCTATCAGCCAAAGTCTATAAATGAGATCCACTCAAAGCTGGTCTATCAACCAAGGTCTGTCAACGGGATCTACCCCAAGCTGGTCAATCAACCAAGGTCTATCAACAAGATCCACCCCAAGCTGGTCTATCAACCAAGGTCTATCAACCAAGGTCTATCAATGAGATCCACTCGAAGCTGGTCTATCAACTAAGATCTATCAACGAGATCCACCCCAAGCAGGTCTATCAACAAGATCCACTCCAAGCTGGTCTATCAACCAAGGTCTATCAACGAGATCCACTCAAAGCTAGTCTATCAACCAAGGTCTATCAGCGGGATCCACCCCAAGCTGGTCTATCAACCAAGGTCTATCAACAAGATCCACTCCAAGCTGGTCTATCAACCAAGGTCTATAAATGAGATCCACTCAAAGCTGGTCTATCAACCAAGGTCTGTCAACGAGATCCACCCCAAGCTGGTCTATCAACCAAGGTCTATCAACGACATCCACCCCAAGCTGGTCTATCAGCCAAGGTCTATAAATGAGATCCATTCAAAGCTGGTCTATCAACCAAGGTCTGTCAACGGAATCTACCCCAAGCTGGTCTATCAACCAAGGTCTATCAACAAGATCCACCCCAAGCTGGTCTATCAACCAAGGTCTATCAACGAGATCCACCCCAAGCTGGTCTATCAACAAGATCCACTCCAAGCTGGTCTATCAACCAAGGTCTATCAACAAGATCCACCCCAAGCCGGTCTATCAACCAAAGTCTATCAATGAGATCCACCCCAAGGTGGTCTATCAACCAAGCTCTATCAATAAGATCCACTCGAAGCTTGTCTATCAGCCAAGGTCTATCAACGAGATCCAGTCGAAGCTGGTCTATCAACCAAAGTCTATCAACGAGATCCACCCCAAGCTGGTGACGATGAGTATAAAGCGTGGACAGAAATCGACAGATGGGTGAGAGCCTTAATTGCAAATTGGGTGCTGGGCCCAATTGTTAAGGAAAACTCCCCTAAATATAGCAGGGCGTCCAAAATCAAACAGGATTCCAAAGTTGAGCATCAGCTCATTGGCGAGCAGAGAATGAAAAGAATTCAGAACTTAGGAAGCAAATATGCAAAGTCCAATCTTTAAAATATCACAAAATGTTTATTTACAACAATAAGAAATAACTGCATTTCTTAATCATCAAGAACTGGGTCGGAGCAACTCGTAACACCCATCTCTTCTAAGGTTTCAAGGAGAGGGGAAAACTCAGTCACTCCATCTCTCCTGACACACAAGCCGAGAGAGATCTCAAAGCACACAGCACATGCTCAAGTGTAAGAAGGCAGGTTCAAAAAGCTTGCAATAGAAAAGCAACCAATCAGAATTAGAGTAGAAACAGAAGGAGCAAAAAATACATTCCCAACGGTCATTCAGGAGAAAGGGTGCCCACACTTTTTCAGCATGTGAGCTACTTATAGGGTTCCCATATGTCCCGTATCATACGGGACGTCCCGTATTTTGGTTCTTTTTTGGGTGTCCCGTATTTACACCTGCTGTCCCTTATTTTTTGCTCCTCTGACCTGGCCTGTCCTCTGGCTGGTGCTGGGAAAAAGGGGCCGGCTCGGAGCAGGCTGCCCTGGCGCGGGTAGGCCTCGAGGGTGAAGAAGGGAAGGACCCCGCGTTGGGGCGACTAGCGAGGTGCCTGAAATTTGGGAGTGTATATTGCAGTGGGTGGGGAGACACGCAGTCAGGCGAACGCGTTGGGCACCTCTTTGTGTCGGAAGGGGGCGTGCGTGCGTGGCGAGGACCCAGGGCCCAAGATGGCGGCGGCTGTGAGGGAGCCGGCTGCAACTCCTCCTGGGCCTGGTCCCCGCCCCCGCTTGGCGGTGTGGTGGCGGAGGGAGCCCCTGGTGCGGCTGCAAGGGGCGCTGAGCGGCGGCGTGGAGCCCTTGGCCTGGTCCTAGGACCTCCACCTGGCTGTCAGCGGCGCCCGCAGCGTGGCCGTGCTCGAGCAGCTCAGCCGGGAGGCCCCTCCCCCGGCCCAGCCCGGCCTCCACCTCCTCCGCACAGCCCTCCCGGCCCCCGAGCACGCCTGCCTGCTCACGGTGTGTACCCAAGGGCCTCCCGCCGGGACAGAACCCTCCCCGCAGATGGCCAGGCAGAACCTGGACCTGGTGGTTGTTCTTGCCTGTGAGGAATTGTGGGAGCTGAAATTCCCTTTCCACGTAGAGTCTGGGGACTCCAAAGGTCATCTAGTCCAGCCTCTTCCCTGTAGTGTCGGAGCCACTCTAGATCAGGCCTGGGCAAACTTCGACCCTCCAGATGTTTTGGACTCCAACTCCCACAGTGGAGTCGTAGTTTGGTGACTTGGCAGAGAAGGCCTTGTAGAACTACAAACCGATGTTTACACAGCATTGGGTCGTGGCAGTTCAAACGTTATCAATTCTACAGTGTAGATCAGGCATGGGCGGATTTGGGCCTTCCTGGTGTTTGATTTTGATTTTCAAGTTTTTATTAAGTGTCCCTTATTTTTGCGAAAAATCCTGTAAATGTCCCTTATTTCTTCCATCACAATATGGCAACCCTAGCTACTTATAATAAAACCAAGTCAGAAAGATCTACCAAGAGAGAAGCAGGGAAGGGGGAGGGGCTTGGTGTGGCCTGGCTCCGCCCCTCTGGCTTTAGCTCTACCACAGCTTCTCCAGGCTTGAGGAGGGTTGTGCCAAGCCAGTGGTGGCTAGCTATGCCACCACTGGCTTGGCACTACCCTCCTCAAGGCTGAAGAAGCTGTGGTAGCGCTGAAGCCGGGGGAGGGGATGGGGCTTGGCACGGCATGACTCCGCCCCCTCTAAAAGTGCCCCATCCGGCTGGGATCGACCTCCTTCGGTCCCGGGATCGACCAGTCGATCACGATCGACTTCCTGGGCAGCCCTGCCTTAGTTTATGCTAAACTGTTCTGCATTGAGGACTTGAGACTTGGGCAATGTAGGGTCGAATCCCAACAGTTGGGATGGTAATACAATATACTACTACTAATAATAATATTATGTTATAATTATATATTTTATCTTACATGTAATATTACTAATAATATTACAGTATAATGTTATAGTACAATGTAATATATAATATTAATATTTTGCTATGGCAATAATATAATATATTGTATTTACATTTTACTTGTAAGCCGCTCTGAGTCCCCTTCGGGGTGAGAAGGGCGGCATATAAATCTTGTAAATATATAAATCTATCTATCTATGTATGTACTGTATATAATAAAACTCAGTGTTTGCGGCAGGAGATGTGGAGGAATATGTGGCAGCTTTCTGATTGGCTCCCACTGTGGGATTATTTGCATAAAGGACTCTGATTGACCAGCCTCAGAACTACAACATTCTAAGGCACCAGACAGAGGGGATTGGTTGCCACTGAGGGAGTATTTGCATAACGGACTCTGAATGGCCAGCACCCAAGAATCCAAGCTTCTTCATTCAAACAACATGATTGGTTGCCACTGAGGGAGATTTTGCAAAACCGGCTCTGATTGGCCAGCTTCTAGATTCCAACATTCAAAGATGAGGCTGAGGGAAAAGGAAAGGCCTCAGGCAGTCAGTCACTGCAGCCCACAGCAATGACGGATCAGGACAAAACTTGGCACACAGGGGCCCAATGGCCCACTTCACAACCTGGTGTGGTTTAGGGCAGGATGGGCCACGAACGATGGGATTTGCAGTACCTTCACCTGATTCACTTCCCAAACAATGACCCACTCTCCATCCTACTGCAGTTTAGAGGAGAGTGGACCATGGATGATGGGACTTGACGTACCTCTACTCATCCCCCATGACCGCAGCAGCCCCCAACAAAGACCGATGAAGACCATAGTTGGTACACAGAGCCCCCATGATCCACTCTACATTCTACTGCAGTATGGAGGAGGGTGGGCCATGGATGATGGGACTTGAAGTACATCTACTCATTCCCCATGACCACAGCAGCCCCCAACAAAGACCGATGAAGACCATAGTTGGTACACAGAGCCCCCATGATCCACTCTACATTCTACTGCAGTATGGAGGAGGGTGGGCCATGGATGATGGAACTTGAAGTACCTGCACTCACTTCTCAAGTGTGCTGCGACCCTCATCCAATGACTGCTCAAGACCAAACTTGGCACACATAACCCCCATTGCCCCCTTAACATCCTGGAGAGGTTTAGGGGAGGTGGACCATGGATTATGGGATTTGTAGTACTTTCAAATGCTTTTGTTCCAACAGACCGTGGCCCCCAACAAATAACAATAAAGACCTAACTTGCCACACAGAGCCCCTATGACCCACTCTACATTCTACTGCAGTTTGGAGGAGGGTGGACCATGGATGATGGGACTTGAAGTACCAAAGACCAACATTCCCACACAATGCCTTTCTCAAATAACCCGGGCACCGCCGGATCCCCAAGCTAGTAAATAATAAATGATTACTGGAAACATGAAACATTTTCGCCAAGGGAAACCTGATTGCCCCATGGAGTATGCATGCGTGGGCAACGAATTGAGGTCAGGGACCAACACGGACAAGACTTGGGTTTCCCTACCTGGCGCTTAAGGGAAACCAGCTGAGAGTCTAAGTGCCGCAGGCTGAGAGCTGCCATGTCTGGGCTGGCAGATAGCCCCGTGATGTCCTCTTGGCTTAAGTACATGCCCTTGGGAGGTCGCCGGCGGGCGCGGAGCGGGTGGTGCCGATACTGTGACAGTTGCACTTCCTTCTTCACTGGCCCCGGTTTGCTGTTGAGTGGCTTCTGGTACGTAGGCTGCAGAGAAAGTAGAAGTAAACAAATTGCAGCCAGACATCCCCCTCCCCAAATCGGCATCGGCTGCTTCTCTCTCTCGGGACTGTTCTGATGGAACCAGACTGATTCCAACCCCTTCTGTGACCGCTTATTTTCATGGCTGGCCTTCCTTCTGTTCTAGTCAATGGACATATTGGGACTACAGCACAGCTGGGAAATCACCACCACCAACAAGAGAGCAGGGGTTACTAACTGAACAAACACCTGAGTTAGCAACAAAGTACTAAGAGTAGCACTGTGGGATTATGTGCATAAAGGACTCTGATTGGCCATCCTCAGAACTCCAACACTCCAAGGCACCAGATTATTTGCATAAAGGATTCTGATTGGCCAGCCTCAGAACTCCAACAGTCTAAGGCATCAGACAGAGGGCATTGGTTGCCACTGAGAGACAATTTGCATAAAGGACTCTGATTGGCCAGCAAAACAGAATGCTTGAGTTAGCCAAATGACAGGGTTCTTTTCCATTGGAAATGGAATGTTCATTTTCTGGGAGGTGCGGAGGTGCCAAGGAATATGTGACAGCGTTTCGATAGGTTGCCACTAAGGGAATATTTGCATAAAGGACTCTGATTGGCCAGCCTCAGAACTACGGCCCCAGACAGAGGGGATAGGTTGCCACTGAAATGCTATTTGCATAAAGGACTCCGATTGGCTATCCACATTCCAACATTCTAAGGTGATGCAGAGGGAAAAGGAAAGGCCTCAGGCAGTCAGACACTGCACCCCACAGCAGTGACGGATCAGGACCAACTTGCCACACAGGGGCCCACTTCACAACGCGACCCTCACCCAATGACCACTACAGACCAAAATTACCACACAGAGCCCCCTTGACCCACTCTACACCCTGGTGCTGTTTCAAGGAGGATGGACCACAGATGATGGGACTTGAAATACCTTCACTCACCTTCCGAGACCGCTGCAACCCTCATCCAAAGAATGATCAAGACCAAATGTGACACACAGGGCCCCCATGACCCACTCTACATCCTGGTGCTGTTTGGAGGGGGATGGACCATGGCCAATGGGACTTGCAGTACCTTCACTAAGTTCCTGAGACCACTGCAAGCCACATAAACATCTAATAGGAACCAACCTTGGCACACAATGCCTTCCTCATATAACCCGGGCACCGCCGGCTCCACAAGCTAGTATGTATATATAAATCACCACCAGCAGCAATAAGATCTACCAACTGAAAGGTTGCCAGTTCAAAGCCTGGGTCGGGGCGAGCGCCCGACTGTCAGCCAAGCTCACTGTTTACCTAAGCAGTTCGAAAACAGCTTAGAGCTGTAAGTAGAGAAATTAGGTAACGCTAAAAAGCGGGGGAGGTATTTTACAACATCATAAAATGAAAAAGACCAGAAAATGCCGGCAACTAAAAAGGAAGGAGGAAGTCCTGGTGGTTCTTCGTCATAGAGGATGGAGTGACACTACCCCCCTGTGGGTGGATTTGAGCACAACCTCCAAGGCACTGAAAGCTGGGCGTCAACATAGCATACCTCCTTCCTGTCTGTCTCTGTCCTGTCTCAATGTTTGCTGTGCTGTGATCCACCCTGACTCCCCTTGGGGAAATAGGGCGGAATATAAATAAAGTGTTAGTGTTGTTGTTATTAGTATTGTTATTGTTATTATTGTTGGATTCTCTTTGCTCCATTTGGGCTTCCTGATCAGCCCTTTCCCACGTACCTCCTTCTTGGGATCCAAAGCATCAAATTCGCCCTCACTAGCCTGCCGTCCTTCGTCAAGTTCGTCATTGCTGTTGGAGAAATGCAGCCGTTAGAAGGGCTTCTACTCGCTCTCGTCCCTTTTTAGCTTCAGAACTCCCCCCTCTCCAAATTTAACTCTTCAGGGAATATGTGTGGACCACCCTATCGCCAGACTCAGTTTCATCATTATTTGGGATGCAGGTGTATTTGCGTATCACAATTTCTTACAATATCACTAGTCTCCAAGCAATAAAAACGAGAATTTTGGATACAATGAGATTGGACTGTGTGTACGTTTTGTGTAGAATATTCACCATTCGGCTTTATGCAGGAAAATTGTCTTTGTACGCACGAAGTAGAATTTCTGTGCAAAAAAACCCTATTCTTTGTGCAGACAAAATACAGACCTGTGAATAAGCCTCAACACCACCACCAACGCCCCCCCCCCCCACACACACACACACACACTGATGTTATTTTACATTTAAAGTTATCCTGGCGGCAGGTGCTGTTCTGCAATAAAATCAAAGCCCAGTGATCCCAGTTTATTTATTTATTTATTTTGTTTATTTATTTACGGCATTTCTGTGCCACCCTTCTCACCCCGAAGGGGACTCAGAGCGGCTTACTATCTATCTATCTATCTATCTATCTATCTATCTATCTATCTCTCCACACACACACACACACACACACACAATATATTATATATTTATCATATTATGTTTCTATATTGTAATTTCTAACTATGTTTAATTGTTTTATCTGTATTTATATTGTTGGCATCGAATTGTGCCGCTTTGTAAACCGCCATGAGTCGCCCTAGGGCTGAGAATGGCGGTATAGAAATATAGTAAAATAAATAAATAAATAAATAGTACAATATCAGTATTATATATTGCATGCCCGGATTACCCATAAGGCCAATGAGGCCATGGCCTAGGGGCGCAAGCCGGGTTGGGGGGGGGGGGCACAGATCACGGACAAAAAAAACCTGGTCTGCGCCCCTCTTTCCCCCTTTCTCATGCCCCTCTTCGCTCCTTCTCCCGGCAAAGTCCTTGCTCCGTCCCCTCCGTCTCTCGCTCTCTCTCGCACACGCTCGCTCTCTCCCTTGCGCACTCTCTCTCTCTCTTGCACGCTCTGTCTCTCTTGCTCTCTCTTGCTCTCACGCTCTCTCTCTCGCTCTCTCTCTCACGCTCTTGTGCGTGCTCTCTTGGGCGTGCTCTCTATTTCGTGCGCTCTCTCTCGCACTCTTTCTCGCGCGTGCTCTCTCTCGCGTGCATGCTCTCTCTCTCTCATGCGTGCCTTTGGAGTGAGTATGCACCTGCTGCGCTCTCCCCAAGCCTCCCGACTCCCGAGGAGACCTTCAGAGCACAGCGTAGCTTTCCAGCCAGTGGGAATGGGGACCTTGGAGGTGGCGTGAGGTTGGCTTAAAGGGGGCGTAATTCCAAAGTGTGGCCTAGAACGCAAAAAAGTGTTAATCCGGGCTTGATATATTGTAATATTGTACTATACCAGGGCTGTCCAACTTCTACCAGCCCAAGGGCCGGAATTCTGCTCACTGATCACCTGGGGGGCCGCCCCGCCCCTGGCCACGCCCCCGGCCACACCTTCCACCTCCTCTCGCTATCTGTCACCCAAACGAGGGTTAATATTAACCCTCGTTTGGGTCTCGGTTGGCAAGAGGAGGGTGCCAGGCCCAGTGCCTCGCCCGCCCACCCGCCTGCCCCCCCGCCGCCCGCCTCAGACTTACCTGCCTCTTCCCCCCACAGCCTCCATGCGGGACTCAGCCAGCGCTGGAAAGCAGCCGGCCGACTCCCGCGTGGAGGCCGTAGGAGGAAGAGGAAGGTAAGTCTGAGGCGGGTGGGCGGGCGAGCGAGGCACTGGGCCTCCCTGCTGCCTTTAGGGCTTCCTTTTGGGGCAGAGCCGGGAGTCGCTGGCTGTTGCAGCGGCCGCACCGGGAGCTTACCTTCAGCTCCCGGTGCGGCCGCTGCAGCAGCCAGCGACATGGCGGAGGGCACCTCGCCGCTCCTGCCCTGCCGCGCATGCCCGCGAGCGCCCCGCGAATTTTTCCCAATTTTTTTCCAAAGGCCTGTACTATACAGTTATATTGTAATATAATATTATTATTAGCTTATGCTCAGTCTCTTTCCACCAACAGAACCATGAAGTCAACAGGAAATTGAAAGTTACCTGGGAAGGTTAAGAGCTTGAACACTGTTTCCATCTTAAATATCTCGGTGTCACCTCAAATTGAACATAACATTGAGGAAACACTGCATGAACACCAAGCACAAAAGTAGCTGCACATCCTGCAGAAACTTACTGGCATGAGATGCAGACCCAAAATTAATAAGAACATCAGCCCTGGCCTCCTCAGTTGCAATCCGTGGCTCTGGGAGAACCCCCCTCTTATTATTATTATTATTATTATTTCAGGATTTTACCCCGCTCTTCTCAACCCCCGAGGGGGGACTCAGAGCGGCTTACAATACGGCACAATTCGATGCCCACATCACAACAGCATAAAACCCCAAAACCCCACAACAATTAAAATACATTAAGATACATTAAAATACAGTTTCTCTGTGGAATTCCACCTTCAAGCAGGCCCTCGCCTTCCTATTGGCCGAGTCCGCGGAGCCACGCCTGCCCGGGAGGGAGGTTTCCCGATTGGCTGGCTGCCCCCCTTAGCTTTGATCGATGGGTGTCACAAGATGGGAGGCGGAGCCAGGAGGTGAGCTCGGAGGACTCACTCCTGGCCCCGCCCACTCCCTGCCTCCCAGGGAGGGAGGGAGGGAGGGAGGGAGTGACGTCGCCCTGGGAGGCGACGGAGCAAACAAGGAAGATGGGCCTGGCGGAGGAGGAGGGAGGGAGTGATGTCACCCTGGGAGGCCCCGCCCCCGGCTGAGTAGCAGGGAGGAGGGAGGGAAGAAGGGAAGCCGCCGCTGCTGCTGCTTCTCACCCTGCGTGTCCTGCCTTGAGACCAGGCTCGGCCCTCCCTCCCTCCCTCCGGGGCCTTTGTGCTTCAACTCCCGTCATCCGTGATCTACGCCCCCCTCGGCTTGCACACCTAGGCCATGGCCTAGGTTGGCCCTATGGGTAATCTGGGCCTGATCCCCCGATGTATGATGGGAAGCTGCTGCTAACTGTGAAAGAAATTAGGTTGAACACTGTGAAAGCCACCCACTGCATGACAATCGGCCTTCTCCCAGTAGTTTCAAATCAAGAGAAAGCTTATGAGTACCCCACCACTCTTAATGTTCCCCCAGCAACAGCAAGAGTTTCCCTCTAGGCAGATAAACCAGGAAATCCCAACTGGAACCCCCCCGGGAGGGTCTTCCTCCAGGGGCAAAGCAAGAATGGACAACTTGGAAGTCCTGAACAGACTCAAAAATTTGAGTGGGCAGATCACTGGCTAAATGGCACAACCTAGAAGGATCCTCCACCTTGTGCGACTGTGGAGCAGAACCAACAACTCAGCATCTGTATGCTTGCGCACTATGCCCTGCCTCATGCACAGAGGAAGAATTGTTTACAGCAGGGGTGCTCAGGAAGTCGATCGCGATCGACTGGTCGATCCTGGGCCTGAGGGAGGTCGATCCCAGCTGGATTGGGCGCTTCTGAGGGGGCGGAGCCATGCAGCACTAAGCCCCGCCTCTTCCGCCGGCTCCAGCATTTCCACAGCTTCTCCAGTGTAGAAGAGGGCAATGCCAAGCCAGAGGTGGCTATCTATGCCACCACTGGCTTGGCATAACCTTTCTGTACCCTGGAGTAGCTGTGGAAATGCTCAAGCCAGAGGAGGAGGAGGCGGAGCTAAGCCTCGCCAAGCTCCGCCCCTCCGCCAGCTTCAGCATTTCCACAGCTTCTCCAGGATAGAAGAGGGGTAATGCCAAGCCAGTGGTGGCATAGATAGCCACCACTGGCTTGGCATTACCCTCTTCTACTCTTGAGAAGCTGGGGAAATGCTGGAGTCAGAGGGAGCAGGGGGCGGAGCAAAGCCCCGCCAAGCCCTGCCCCCTCCAGCATTTCCACAGCTTCTCCAGGGTAGAAGATGGTAATGCCAAGCCAGAGGTGGCTATCTATGCCACCACTGGCTTGGCATAACCTTCTGTACCCTGGAGTAGCTGTGGAAATGCTCAAGCCAGAGGAGGAGGAGGCGGAGCTAAGCCTCGCCAAGCTCCGCCCCCTCCGCCAGCTTCAACATTTCCACAGCTTCTCCAGGATAGAAGAGGGTAATGCCAAGCCAGTGGTGGCATAGATAGCCACCACTGGCTTGCCATTACCCTCTTCTACTCTTGAGAAGCTGTGGAAATGCTGGAGCCAGAGGGAGAAGGGGCGGAGCTAAGCCCCTGCCAAGCCCTGCCCCTCCAGCATTTCCACAGCTTCTCCAGGGTAGAAGAGGGTAATGCCAAGCCAGAGGTGGCTATCTATGCCACCACTGGATTGGCATAACCTTCTGTACCCTGGAGAAGCTGTGGAAATGCTCAAGCCAGAGGAGGAGGGGTGGAGCTAAGCCCGCCAAGCTCCCCCTCCACCAGCTTCAACATTTCCACAGCTTCTCCAGGATAGAAGAGGGGTAATGCCAAGCCAGTGGTGGCATAGATAGCCACCACTACAGCTATTCTCCAGCTGGAAATGCTGGAGCCAGAGGGAGGGTAATGCCAAGGCTCCGCCCCCCGCCAGTGCATTTGGCTCCAGGATAGAAGGGTAATGCCACCAGTGGTGGCTATGCCACCTCTGGCTTGGCATTACCCTCTTCTACCCTGGAGAAGCTGTGGAAATGCAGGAGACAGAAGGGGAGGGGGGCGGAGCCAAGCCCTGCCAAGCCCCCCCCCCCCCCCCAGCTCCGCCCTGCTTCTCTCTTGGTAGATCTTTCTGACTTGGTCTTAGTATAAGTAGCTCACATGCTGAAAAAGTGTGGGCACCCCTGGTTTACAGCTACAGACAACGTGCTCACTGTGTACCGTTTTCAATCTAAAATCATTTAGCCGCTTGTGCTGCTTCTATTTTTATCAGTTTTATACTTTTGATAAGAAAGAAAGAAAGAAAGAAATGTGCAGTCTCTGACCTGTCATCCTTTTCTTTCTTGGTAAGGAGCTTGCGGGCTTGCCTGTCCATCACACTAGTCCTGCTCCGAGTCTTCTTCCAGGAGTAGTAATACTTCACCAAGCTTGGGATCAATTTATCGGGAAGCTGCAGAGGAAACGTAGGAGAAATAGTGAGTAGACAAAGACAACTCAAAGTTGTAAGAAGTGGGTGGCACATGGCTGTCATTAGGAAATAGATTATGTGGATCAGGGGTGCCCACACTTTTTCAGCATGCAAGCTACTCATAACAAAACCAAGCCAGAAAGGTCTACTGAGAGAGAAACAGGGTGGAGCATGGGGAGGGGGAGGGGCTTGGCGCGGCCTGGCTCGCGCCCCCTCTGGCTTTAGCACTACCACAGCTTTTCCAGGCTAGAGGAGGGTAGTGACAGCCAGTGGTGGCATAGCTAGCCACTACTGGCTTGGCACTACCCTCCTCAAGTCTGGAGAAGCTGTGGTAGCGCTGACGCCGGGAAAGGGGCGGGGCTTGGTGTGGCCTGGCTCCGCCCCCTCTGGCTTTAGCGCTACCACAGCTTTTCCAGGCTAGAGGAGGGTAGTGCCAAGCCAGTGGTGGCATAACTAGCCACTACTATCTTGGCACTACCCTCCTCAAGGCTGAAGAAGCTGTGGTAGCGCTGAAGCCGGAGAGGGGGCGGGGCTTGGTGCGGCCTGGCTCCGCCCCTCCCCCCTCTGGCTTTAGCGCTACCACAGCTTTTCCAGGCTAGAAGAGGGTAGTGCCAAGCCAGTGGTGGCATAGCTAGCCACTGCTGGCTTGGCACTACCCTCCTCAAGGCTGAAGAAGCTGTGGTAGCGCTGAAGCCGGGGAGGGGGCGGGGCTTGGTGTGGCCTGGCTCCGCCCCCTGCCCCCTCTGGCCTTGGCACTACCACAGCTTCTCCAGGCTAGAGGAGGGTAGTGCCAAGCCAGTGGTGGCATACCTAGCCACTACTCGCTTGGCACTACCCTCCTCAAGTCTGGAGAAGCTGTGATAGCGCTGAAGCCGGGAAAGGGGCGGGGCTTAACGTGGCCTGGCTCCACCCCCTCTGGCTTTAGCGCTACCACAGCTTTTCCAGGCTAGAGGAGGGCAGTGCCAAGCCAGTGGTGGCATAGCTAGCCACTACTCGCTTGGCACTACCCTCCTCAAGTCTGGAGAAGCTGTGGTAGCGCTGAAGCCGGGAAAGGGGCGGGGCTTAGCGTGGCCTGGCTCCACCCCCTCTGGCTTTAGCGCTACCACAGCTTTTCCAGGCTAGAGGAGGGTAGTGCCAAGCCAGTGGTTGCATAATTAGCCACTACTATCTTGGCACTACCCTCCTCAAGGTTGAAGAAGCTGTGGTAGCGCTGAAGCCGGGGGAGTGGGAGGGGGCGGGGCTTGGTGCGGCATGGCTCCGCCCCCCTCTAGAAGTGCCCCATCCGGCTGCGATCGACCTCCTTGGTCCGCTGATCGACCAGTCTTTGGTAACGCGATCGACTTCCTGGGCAGCCCTGATGTGGATCATAGTAACGCACCGAGGAGCATGTACCTGGCAGGATGGTGTATCCAACATAATGACGACGAATGGGAGTTTGGTCCAAATCTCCTCATTCCCTGAGCATGTCAGCTAATTCAGGGGCAGGGAGCTTGTCACAGATCAAAAGATACCAACCAAATACCAGTATTGCATTAAGAACACTCTAAAGCAGTGGTTCACAACCTGTGGGTCACCAGTTGGCCTTCAACTCCCAGAAATTTATTATTTATTTATTTACAGTATTTATAAATACTAACAGCTGGTAAGCTGGCTGGGATTTCTGGGAGGTGTAGGCCAAAACACCCGGGGGTCCACAGCTTGAGAATCACTGCTCTAAAGGGCAAATGGAAAGAACAGTTCCAGGTTTTTGTGGGTTCCATCCACACGTCAGGGGGAAGCGGTGCACATACCATCTGTTGGATTCGAGCAAAGCTCTTGCCATGGAAGCTAAAGGCTTGTTCAAACAGGACTTTGTCCTCCACGGTCCATTCGTCCGGGAATGGCGTGAAGTTGGCCAAGTCAGCCAAGGACTTCTCCACGTCGTGTTTGTGCCACAGCAACATCCCCAGCGCCTGCAGGGAAGGGACGAAGGCACGGAAATGAGCAGCTCGGAAGGAGAATATGGCTGCCAGCAAAGAAAAGTCTGGTAAGTCGTTACAGTGTTCCCTCACTTATTGTGTTCCAGGACCTCCCGCAATAAGCGAAAAACCGCGATGTAGGGACGCTATATTTATTTTAATATTTATACATTATTTTAGTAGTTATAAACTTAATCTATATATATACTGTATATAAAGAGTGCTGTCATCCTGAGTAGCCTATAGACAGCAAAACCACACAAGGCAGACACACCAAATGAGCCCACATACACACAAAACCCCACAAGGTATGTTTACCACCCAAAAAAATAAAATAAAAATTAAACAACACGACCAAAAATACAAAAGAACAATTGGACTACAGCTCCCATGATCCCCACACCACTCCCCTCTGGCAGTTTAGAGTGTCGGAATGTTGGTGGTGCTGGCCAATTAGAGGCATTATGCAAATACTCCCTTAGGTACTGATTTTATCCTTATCTTGTATACTGCTGTTGGAGCTTTTATTTGAAATGACCTGACGGTTACTCAATAAACGTGACTGACTGACTGAAATACTCCCTCAGTTAGAATGTAGAGGCTGGGAGCCACCCCCCTCTGGCAGTTTAGAGTGTCAGAATGTTGGTGGTGCTGGCCAATCAGAGGCGTTATGCAAATAATCCCACAGTGGCAACCAATCAGAAAGCTGGCACATATCCACATACATAAAAACATTCACTTTGTTGTCCCAGGCCTGGGAATACAGTGGACAGGACTACAATACAACAAAAGGAAAATACAAATCCCAACTCATCCTGAGCAAACTGCTAAAGGTCTCTTAATGTTATCAACAAGAGGCAAAATGGCCATCTGTCAAGAGTCCTTTGATTGTGCTTTCCCACCATGTGGGTAGAAGGGGTTAGCCACAGACTCTGGCATGCACGGGTCAGCTAGTAAACTTATAAGTCTATATATATATAAAAAGGGAAGTGGCGTATTTAGGGGCTTATAGACAGGAAAACTGCTGAACCCACAAAGACCAAATCAGGCCACAAAACCCACAACCGAACAAGGTATGTTTAGCACCCGGAAAAGTCCCAAAAATTTAAACAGAACACTCTAAAACAGCTAAAAACATGGGGAACTACACTTCCCAGTATCCCCCGCGCCAACGATGAACGTTGTGCATGTGCGGAAATATTGCGCACGTCTCCAAACCCCTTCCCCCCCGGCACAGAGGAAACAACAAAAAAAATTCCAACTTCTCTCCCCTTCCCCCTACCCCAGAGCAAACAAAATACAAACATTCAAACCCGCTGGGGGGCAGCCCGGCCCAAGCGCGTCCTTTGCCCTCAACACCGGCAATCACTTCCAAAACACAAACTAACCCGGGGGACTACATTCCCCAGCCTCCCCAACGCCAAAGTTGGACGGCGCATGTGCAAAACTATTGTGCGTACGACTACAAACCCCTGCTCTCCCCTCCACCCCCCCCCCCCACGAAGGAAAGTTAAAAAAAAAACCCGCTGGTGGGCAGCCCGGGAGGAAAGGAAGGGGAGAAGGACAGAAAGGAAGATGGGGGGGGGGGAGAGAAAGAGAGAAAAGGAAGGAAGGAAAGAGGTAGGAGAGAAGGAAAGAAAAAAGGGAAGGAAAGGGAGCAAAGGGAGGAGGGAAAGGAGAGAAAGAGGGAAGGAAGGAAAGAGACAGAAGGAAGGATGGAAGCAAAAAGTGAACGAAGGAAGGAAAGAGGTAGAGAAGGAAGAAATGAGAGAAAGATGATAAAGAAAGGGGGAAGGAAGGAAAGAGGAAGGAAGAACATACAGTAGAAAGGAAAGAAAAAATGAAAGGCATCAAAGAGGTACGGAAGGAAGAAAGGTGAACAGACAGGAAGGAAGGAGAGAAGAAAGGAGGAAGAGAAAAGTGAAGGAATGAAAGCGGGAAAGGGGGAGAAAGGCAGGAAGGAAGGAGGTACCACAGGAAGAATAGAAAGTACACAGGACAGAAAAAGGTAAGAAAAGGTAATAAAGGAAGGTCAACCTGGTGAGGGGAGGAGAAAAAGGAAGGAAGAAAGAGAGGGAGGGAAATAAAGGGGAGTGATTGAGAAAAGGAATGAATGGGAGGAAGGAGGGAAAGGAAAGACTGAAGAAAGGAGGAAAGAGAGAAGGAAAAAGCTGAAGGATGAGGGAGACAGGGAGGAGAGCAAGAACGAAAGGCAGGAAGGAATGTTGCTGTTGTTCTTTGCCACAGCAATGCGTGGCCGGGTACAGCTAGTCTGTCTGTCTATCTATCTATCTATCTATCTATCTATCTATCTATCCATAACTATAATAAAAGAGAATGTTTGCGGCGGTGCAGAGGTGCGGAGGAATATGTGCCAGCGTTTCAATTGGTTGCCACTGTGGGATTATTTGCATAAAGGACTCTGATTGGCCAGCCTCATAACTCCAACATTCTAAGGCACCAGACAGAGGGGATTGGTTGCCACTGAAGGAGTATTTGCATAAAGGACTTTGATTGGCCATCTACATTCTAACATTCTAAGGTAACGCAGAGGGGAAAGGAAAGGCCTCAGGCAGGCAGTCACTGCAGCCCACAGCAATGACGGATCAGGACCAAACTTGGCACACAGGAGCCCAATGGCCCAGTTCACAACCTGGTGTGGTTTAGGGCAGGATGGGCCACGAATGATGGGATTTGCAGTACTTTCACCTAATTCACTTCTCAAACAACACTGTAGCCCCTATAACTCACAGACCAGGCCCAAAATTGACAACAAGGCTTCCTTCACTTGATTTTCCTGACTAGGCCTCAGCTCATGGGATATTGTTTAGGGCCTGAATTGACAGTAAAGCCTCCTCAACTTGATTTTCCTGACTAGAACCCAAACAATGATAGAACAAGACCACACTTGGCACACAAACTCCCCAAGATGCACTCTACAGCCTGGTGCAGTTTGAGGGAGGATGGACCATGGATGATGGGACTTGCAGTACTTTAACTCACTTCCTTAGAGCACTGTGGCCCACACCAATAACAAATCGGGACCAAACTTGGCACACAAAGGTCCAATGACCCACTTTACAACCTGGTGCGGTTTATGGCAGGATGTCCCACATATGATGGGATTTGCAGTACCTTCACCCGATTCACTTCCCACAGAACATTGTAGCCCCTACAAATCACAAACCAGTCCCAAACTGGGCACAGAGAATACTCATGACCCACTCTACACCCTGGTGCAGTTTCAAGGAGGATGGACCACAGATGATGGGACTTGAAGTACCTTCACTCACCTTCTGAGACCGCTGCAACCCTCATCCAATGAATGATCAAGAGCAAACGTGACACACAGAGCCCCCATGACCCTCTCTACATCCTGGTGCTGTTTGGAGGGGGATGGACCATGGTCGATGGGACTTGCAGTACCTTCACTAAGTTCCTGAGACCACTGCGAGCCACATAAACATCTGATAAGGACCAACCTTGGCACACAATGCCTTTCTCAAATAACCGCCGGGTCCCCAAGCTAGTTATGAGTAAAGTGAAGGAAAAGAAGGAAAGGCCCCCTTCAAAGCTGGAGGGAGGGATGAAGGACTGAGGACGGAAAGCGCCTTGGAGAGCGGCGGAGGCGAAAGCCCGCAAAACAGCAAAAATACCACAATATATATTTTAAATTTATATTTTTTGAAAACCGCGAAACAGCGAGTCCGCTAAAAGCGAACCACGAAGTAGTGAGGGAACACTGTACTTTTACAAACTTCACCGTAGAATCCTAGAATTGGAAGAGACCTCGTAGGCCATCCAGTCCAACCCAATTCTGCCAAGAAGCAGGAAAATCACATTCAAAGCATCCCCGATAGATGGCCATCCAGCCTCTGCTGTTAGTACCCATCTTAACGGGTTGTACTTTCTGTAATAAGCTTGTACTGGGCCTCCGTTGATGCTATGGGAGTGAGTTTCCTATCAATCAACTTTGGTTAGCCAGGTAAAATAACGCTGGCCTGTAATTGCAGGATTCGTAGCACTTGGGTTTTCGCGTTCACGAAATATCGGGAGTCTTTTGTTTTCGTTTTACCTGCTCTATGTTGTAGCCGTGCTTCTCCTTGGCCATGGCAATGTATTTGTCCACTAGAGGGAGAAAGAGACAAACATCAGGTGCTGCTGGAGGGTTGGAAAGAGTTGGATACAGTAGAGCAGTGTTTCCCAACCGGTGTGCCGTGGCACACTAGTGTGCCGTGAGCGAGCATCAGGTGTGCCGTGGGAAATGGGAACCTCCAATCCCCTTTCTTCCCCCTCCTGTCAAACACTTTTTCTTCTCCGCTCGGGCTCCCTTCTTCCCAGCCTCGCTCTGCTCGCTTTGCCTCGCTTTGCTCTGGGGCGAGTCTGCGCAGTAGCGCCCGCACAGGTCACGTCTTCCTCCCTCCCCCCTCCCCTCCTGAACACGCTCACGCTGCCCCCTCGGATCAAAATGGCAGCAGAAGCGGCAGTGTAGAAGAAAAAGTAAGTGTTGGGCAGGAGGGGGAAGAAAGGGCGCAAAGGGGAAGGGGGAGGAAGAGCCTCTGTCGAAAGCTGGCATGGGCAAACTTGGACCTTCCAGGTGTTTTGGACTCCAACTCCCACCATTCCTGGCAGCCTCAGGCCCTTTTCCTTTCCCCCCCAGCCACTTAAGCAGGAAAGGGCCTCAGGCTGCTAGGAATGGTGGGAGTTGGAGTCCAAAGCACCCAGAGGGCCAGAAGTTTTCCCATGCCTGTTTTAGGGACCTTAAAGTGGTGAGCCTCCTTCCAACATTGTGATTCTGGATAGAAAACAAACAACAACATAACATAACATGGTTTGAGTCCACAGTGCTCTCTGGGTGTAGGTGAACTACAACTTCCAAACTCAAGGTCAATTCCCAAGCAAACCCTTTCAGTACTTTCTGTTGGTAATGAGAGTTCAATATGCCAAGTTTGGCTCAATTCCATTGTTGCAAGAGTTCAGGATGCTCTTTGATTGTGTGTTAACTATAAATCCCAGAAACTGTAACTCCCAAATGTCAAGGTCTATTTTCCCCAAACTCCATCTGTGTTCACATTTGGGCATCTTGAGTATTCATGCCGAGTATGGTCTTGATCCAAACTATGACGTTCAAGTAAACTGAATCAGGACCGCCCCCCCCCCCCTGCAGCCCCCTTCCCAGGTCTATCCTCCCATCGCTTGCTTGCTTGCTGCGGCCCCGGCCCTTCCTCGCCTTGATCGCCCCTCCCCGCTCCTCCCCTGCCCTCCCCTCAGCACCCTCCCTCACCCACACACAGAGCCCGCGGCCTCCCTCCTGGCCAGGGTGCCTGGCCCCTCGCTCGCTCGCTCGCTCACCATGGCTGGTGGGATGGGAGGGCTGGCGGCCCCTGTCTCCGGCTCTCTCTCTCTCTCTCTCTCTCTCTCCCGCCCGCTCCTTCCTCGGGCTCCCTTCCTCCGAGGCCAAGAGGGAAGGGGTGGGAAGGGGCCTCAAGGGGGTGGGGTATGGAGAGGCTGGGCGGGCGGGGGGAGCCTGGCAGCGCCTCCTCTGGCCACGGGCCACCACAGCACCCCACCCTTGAGGTACCCAGCCTGGCCGGAGGCGGGCCCACCGCGCCACGGGGTGCGGTAGAGGTTAGCTTAAAGGGGACGTAATTCCAAAGTGTGGCCTAGGGCGCAAAAAGGTGTTCATCCGGGCCTGTCTGTGGCCGGAACAAAGCATACCCTCATGAAGCCGGAAAAAGCTGGAACGTTAAATTGCCTCTGTGTCTTGTCTATATCTGTTGTACGTCTAAATGGCATTGAATGTTTGCCGTGTATATGTGCATTGTCATCTGCCCTGAGTCCCCTGCGGGGTGAGAAGGGCGGAATGTAAATACTGTAAATAAATAAATAACTCTCCAGCCCAGAAAGCAGCCCTGCTTCCACCTATGCTCCCCCCACCCCCACCCCCTCCACAAGCTGCCTGCACCAGCCAGATTAATAACCCAGGAGGCAGCACACCAGCCGCACGGTAATTGCTTCTAGGAGTCCCAGGAGGGGGGACGGGGAGCTGTCAGTCAGAGGCTCTGCTTCCAGCCGAGGGAGACGGAATGCATTTCCCCGCCCCCACCCCTCTCTGAGCAAGGCTGGTTCTTGGTTGCTTCTGGAACCAGTTCAGAAATTGGTTGGAAAGGGGAGAGGCGGTTGGAGGCGTATCCACAGGGCAATAGGATTGGGAGGAAGAGAGCCGAACCCGAGCACTTTCCCCGCTGTCTGCGATCACAGGCCGAGGGAGGAGAGACTCACGTTTGGCATCCGAGACACAATGATTTGGCGACCAGACAAGCATCCCTTTCAACTCCTTGTTGCTGTAGCGAGCTGGGCTCTCTATAGAGAAGAGAACGGGTCATCAGTACATTTCCCTGAAGTGTATATCATACTAATATTGTGCTATGCTAATAATAATGATATTATTAATAATAATAATATTAGTATATTTATTTTATTATTTTATTTGCGTCATTTTCACCCCTGCAGGGCTAACATGGCAACAATTCGATGCCGTAATAAAATACAGTATAATAAAAAGATAAAAACATACACATAGCACAGATCAAAACAACATTAGCTACACAATCCAAAAAGCCTTGTCCATCTCAACAATCACAAGGTCAGTTTCAATGTTCAGTGCCATTATATTCATTGTCCATTCATTCAGTTTCTTTCTGAAAGAAAGGAGGGAGGATGCCGATCTGATTTCGCTGGGGAGCAAGTTCCATAGGCGGGGCATCACCACCGAGAAGACCCTGTCCTTCGTCCCTACCAGCCGTATTTGCAAAGCTATACAGCAGGGCTGCCCAGGAAGTCAATCGCGATCGACTGGTCGATCCCGGGACCGAAGGAGGTCGATCCCAGCCGGATGGGGCACTTCTAGAGGGGGCAGATCCATGCCGTGCCAAGCACTGCCCCCTCCCCGGCTTCAGCACTACCACAGCTTCTCCAGGCTAGAGGAGGGTAGTGCCAAGCCAGTAGTGGCTAGGTATGCCACCACTGGCTTTGCACTACGCTCCTCTAGCCTGGAGAAGCTGTGGTAGCGCTAAAAGCCAGAGGGGGGAGGGGCGGAGCCAGGCCATGCCAAGTCCTGCCCCTCCCGGCTTCAGCGCTACCACAGCTTCTCCAGGCTAGGAAGGCTGGTGCCAAGCCAGTAGTGGCTAGTTATGCCACCACTGGCCTTGGCATTAGGGCCCCTCCTCTAGCCTGAGAAGCTGTGGTAGCGCCTAAAGCCAGAGAGGGGGGGGAGCCAGGCCAGGCATGCCAAGCCCCGCCCCTCCCCTCCTTCAGTGCGCTATCACAGCTTCTTCAGCCTTGAGGAGGGTAGTGCCAAGTCAGTAGTGGCTAGCTATGCCACCACTGGCTTGGCACTACCCTCCTCTAGCCTGGAGAAGCTGTGGTAGAGCTAAAGCCAGAGGGGGCAGGGCTTGGAACACTGTACCTTGTATATACATATAATATTGATTATAATATTGTAATGCTATATATTACTAATAATACAATTTAATAATACAATAATTATATTTATTACATGTACTATTACTAATAATATTGCAATATAGTAGTATGGTACAATATAGTAATATATAACTCTTACATTGCGCTATGCTAATAATAAAATATATTGCATGTACAGTACATATAATATTGGTAATAATATTATAATCTCCTACACTATAATACTAATAAAAATACAATATATTTTTCCGCCGGGAAGGGCGGAATATAAGACTGAACAAATAAATAAATAAATAAATAAATAAATATAGTAATATATAATACTATTATTGTGCTATGCTAATAGTATAATATATTGTATGTACATATAATATTGGTAATAATATTATAATCTCCTACAATGTAATACTAATAAAAATACAACATAATAATTGGATATTATATATTACATGTCATAATAATAATAATAGTGGTATAGTACAATATAGCAATATATAATACTACTATTGTGCTATGCTAACAGTATAATATATTGCATGTACATATAATATTGATAATATTGATAATGGTATTATAATGTAATACAATATACTAATAATACTACAATAGTATAATAATTATATTTATTACATGTAATATTACTAACAATATGGCAGTATAGGGGTATAGTACTATATACTGTAGTAATATACTAGCGGTACCCGACACGCGTTGCTGTGCCCTATTTAGGAGATGCGAGGAAGTCTGAGTATGTAAGGGTTGGAGTTGTTGTTAGTTATGGTGTTGTTGGGGTCATGGCTGTGTCGTTGTGGGTTGTTCTGGTGGGTGGGATGTTGAAGTCCTGTGGATTTGTTGTTGTGTGGTGTTGCTGGCGTTCTGCATTGCTTGTGGATATACAATGTTTTTTTGTCTTTCCGTCTGCTGTGTTGATGTAGAGGTTGATGCGTGTGTGGGTGGGGTACTTTGGAAGTGAGTGGAGGTACTTGAAATCCCATTATCCATGGTGTGTCCTCCTCTAATCTGCAGTCGGATGGAATGTGGGTCATGGGGGGCATTTTTTGCCAAGTTTGGTCTTTATTGGTCTTGGTTCTGGGCCACAGTGGTCTGTGGGGAATGATGGGTTTTGAAGTACTACAAATCCCATTATCCATGGAGGTACTTCAAGTCCCATAATCCATGGTCCACCATCCTCCAAACTGTAGTAGACTGTAGCGTGGGTCATAGGGGCTCTGTGTGCCAAGGTAGGTTACTGTAAATTCAGGCCATACACAATGTCCCATGAGCTGAGGCCTAGTCAGGAACAGCAAGTTAATGAAGCCTTACTGTCAATTCAGGCCATACACAATGTCCAATGAGCTGAGGCCTAGTCGGAAGAATCAAGTTAATGAAGCCTTACTGTCAATTCGGAGCGTAAACAGCTTCCCAGTAAGTGAGGCCTAGTCAGGGAAATTAAGTTAATGAAGCCTTACTGTCAATTTTGGGCGTGGTCTGTGATTTGTAGGTGTGTACATTTTCTGTGGGAAGTGAATGGGGTGTTTGTGTGTGTGCCTCAGCCCTTTGCCTTATCCTCCTCTGACAGTTTATTATGGGTCGGAATGTTCATGTTGGCTGGCCAGTACAGGAGTTATGCAAATCCGCCCTTATTGGCAGCCAATCATGTTGTCAGAATGTAGAGGCTGGGAGAGTCGTTGGCAGCCCTCCGGATGCTGGGAAATGTAGGGTTTTACTCGTTGTTTTGGGGGCCTTTTAGGTTTCGGGGGGGGGGGGAGTTTCTTTGCTGTTGGCAAGTTTGGTGTCTCTGCGTTGTAAGGTTTCTCTGTTTGGGACGGTTGTTCCATGACGACTCTTCCTTTATATATATAGATAATACTAATATTGAGCTTCAAGTTGCAAGTAAGAGGGTCCGAAAAGCGACCTGGGAGCAAAGGTAGGGCAAGAAAGCTGTCAGTCTCCTTGAGGAAGACATAGATTCGTAATGGCAACAAGCCTTCCCTGGAGGAAGCTGGGCGCATTGTTGCCACCTTGCTTGGTCCTGTCCCTGCTCAGCCATGGCCCTTGCCCACAGAGTCCCTTTACCTGGTTTGCACTCTGGGATCACAGCTTGATAATCCGCTCCCACACGGATCATGCTATCTGCAAAGGAAGGAGAAAAAAGACAGGCTTGAAGGCCCTGCTGATGCTCTAGTTCAAGGAGGACCCAGAGGGGAACGCTGGCTGCCCAAGAGGAGGAAGGGGAAGAGGAGGTAAGGGAAGAAGAAAACGAGGGAGGAGGAGGAAAAGAAGAGGAGGAAGAAGAAGAGGAAGGAAAAAAGGAGGAGAGGAGGAAGGGGAAGAAGAGAAAGAGGAGGAAGGCGAGGAGGAAGAGGAGGTAAGGGAAGAAGAAAACGAGGGAGGAGGAAAAGAAGAGGAGGAAGAAGAGGAAGGAAAAAAGGAGGAGAGGAGGAAGGGGAAGAAGAGAAAGAGGAGGGAGGAGGAGGAGGTATGGGAAGAAGAAAATGAGGGGGGAGGAGGAAAAGAAGAGGAGGAAGAAGAAGAGGAAGGAAAAAAGAGGAGAGGAGGAAGGGGAAGAAGAAAAAGAGGAGGAAGGAGGAAGAGGAAGGGGAAGAGGAGGTAAAGGAAGAAGAAAATGAGGGAGGAGTAAGAAAAGAAGAGGAGGAAGAAGAGGAAGGAAAAAAGGAGGAGTGGAGGAAGGGGAAGAAGAGAAAGAGGAGGAAGGCGAGGAGGAGGCAAGGGAAGAAGAAAATGAGGGGGGAGGAGGAAAAGAAGAGGAGGAAGAAGAAGAGGAAGGAAAAAAAGAGGAGAGGAGTAAGGGGAAGAAGAAAAAGAGGAGGAAGGGGAAGGAGAAAAAGGAAGAGGAGGGGATGAGGAAGAGGAGGAGGAAGAGGAAAGAAGAGTTTTGGGAAGAAGACAAAGGAAGAGGGAAGAGGAGGAAACGAGGAAGAGGAAGGGGAAGAAGAAGAGGGAGAGGAAGAAGAAAAAGGAAGACAAAGGAAGGAGGAGGAAAACAAGAGCAGGAAGAAGAAGGAGGGGAAGAAGAAAAAGGAAGGGGAGGAAGGGGAAGAAGAAAAGGGGAATAAGGAAGACAAGGAAAAGAAGAGGGAGGGGGAAAAAGGAAGAGGAGGAAAAGAGGAGGAAGAGGAAAGGGAGGAAGGGGAAGAAGAAAAAGGAAGAGGAGGGAGGAGGAGGAAAAGAAGAGGAATGGGAAGAAGACAAAGAGGAAGAGAGAGGAGGAGGAAAACAAGAGCAGGAAGAAAAAGAGGAGGGAGGGGAAGAAGAAAAAGAGGAAGAAGGAAGAGGAGGAGGAAGAGTAAGGAGGGGGGAAAGAAAAAGGAAGAGGAAGAAAAGGGATGAGGAAGGGGAGGAAAGGGAAGAGGAAAAAGGAGGAAGAGGAAGAAGAAAGGGGAAGAGGAGGAAGGAGGAGGAAAAGAAGAGGGAAGGGGAATCAGAAGAATAATAAGAGGAAGGAGGGGAAGAAGACAAAGGAGGAGGAAGCAAAGAAGCGAAGGAAGGGGAAGAAGAAAAAGAGGAAGAGGAGGTTCAGAAGGTCTTTGATTGTATGTGAACTATAAATCCCAGCAACTACAACTCCCAAATGACAAAATCAAATCCCCCTCCCCAACCCCACCATATTGGGTATTTGTGCCAAATTTTGTCCAGTGAATGAAAATACATCCTGCATTATCTGATATTTACATTACGATTCGTAACAGTAGCAAAATGACGGTTATGGAAGTAGCAATGCAAATAATGTTCTGGTTGGGGGTCACCAGAACATGAGGAACTGCATGAAGGGGTCACGGCATTAGGAAGGTTGGGAAACACTGCGCTCGTGTCAACCTGCAAAAGCAAACCAGGAGAAATCTCCGCATGAGCAGACTGGCCTAAAGCAGAAGTCTCTTGACACTTGCCAAGCACCGGCCCTTGGGAGCCTTTAGAGATGCGTAGATATCAGGGAGAAACCTTCCCAGGCAGCACAAGCACCGTGTAATGTTGGCCTACACCAGTATTTCCCAACCAGTGTGCCGTGAGCGATCATCAGGTGTGCCGTGGGAAATGGGAACCTCCAATCCCCTTTCTTCCCCCTCCTGCCGAACACTTTTCCTTCTCCACTTGGGCTCCCTTCTTTCCAGCCTCGCTCTGCTCGCTTTGCCTCGCTTTGCTCTGGGGCGAGTCTGCGCAGTAGCGCCCGCACGGGTCACGTCTTCCTCCCTCCCCCCTCCCCTCCTGAACACACTCACACTGCCCCCTCGGATCAAAAGCGGCAGTGTAGAAGAAAAAGTAAGTGTTCGGCAGGAGGGGGAAGAAAGGGCGCGAAGGGGGAGGAAGAGGTCTCTGTCAAAAGCTGCCATGGGCAAACTTGGACCTTCCAGGTGTTTTGGACTCCAACTCCCACCATTCCTAGCAGACTCAGGCCCTTTTCCTCCCCCTCAGCTACTTAAGCAGGAAAGGGCCTCAGGCTGTTAGGAATGGTGGGAGTTGAAGTCCAAAGCACCCAGAGGGCCGAAATTTTCCCACGCCTGTTTTAGGGACCTTAAAGTGGTGAGCCTCCTTCCAACATTGTGATTCTGGATAGAAAACAAACAACAACATAACATGACATTGTTTGAGTCCACAGTGCTCTCTGGGTGTAGGTGAACTACAACTTCCAAACTCAAGGTCAATTCCCAAGCAAACCCTTTCAGTACTTTCTGTTGGTAATGAGAGTTCAATATACCAAGTTTGGTTCAATTCCATTCTTGCAAGAGTTCAGGATGCTCTTTGATTGTGTGTTAACTATAAATCCCAGAAACTGTAACTCCCAAATGTCAAGCTCTATTTTCGCCAAACTCCATCTGTGTTCACATTTGGGCATATTGAGTAATCATGCCAAGTTTGGTCCTGATCCAACATTGTTTCAGTCCACAGTGCTCTCTGGATATAGGTGAACTACAACTCCAAAACCCAAGGTCAATGCCCACCAAACTCTTATAGCATTTTCTCTTGGTTATGGGAGTTCTGTGTGGGAAGTTTGTGTCTTTCTGCCATTCCTGCCAGGATATCTATGTTGTGTTCATCGAAACAGGCCCAGGTTTCACACTGAGTGTATAAATACATTTAAAAACATATTCACTAGATGTATTACTGTGTTAGAGTGTCATTTTGTGTCATTTTGGTTGGTGGTGTGCCCCAGGATTTTGTAAATGTAAAAAAGTGTGCCGCGGCTCAAAAAAGGTTGGGAAACACTGGTCTACACCATGAGTAGGCCAACATTCCTCACCCTCAGCTACCGTTCCTTAAATAATGGAAGAAAATCTACCCAACAGCTGCTGAGCGGCAGGCGAGCTCTGGAAACACTTAGCCAACGTCCTGCCAAGGAGCTCCTGAGCTTTCGCTTTCTGGCACACGAACCATGAAACATATGCTGGGCTAAGCGTCTCTCAAAGACTTCCATAGCATAACATTCACACCAGGCCCTGCAAGTGATGGGCGCAAAGAGAGGACTGTGGGTAGCGATGGCCAGAAGATCGTGGAGTGAGACTGAGAAACAGACCGGCACTCTTTTGTTACAGTTTGGGGGGTACCTCTTCTCTCCAGTGTGGACAGTGTGAATTGGAGCAGTATATTGATGACGGGATGCTGACAGATTCTGTATATTATATATTACATGGAACTATTAATATTGCAGGATAGTAATAATAGTAATAATAATACTTTATTTATATTCCTCTCTTTCTCCCCAAGGGGACTCAGAGCAGATCACAGCACACATACGCGGCAAACATTCGATGCCATTTTGGATAGAAGGACAGAGACAGACGGACCAGAAAGGGGGTATGTTGCGTCGACATCCAGCTATTTTTGGCGTCTTGGAGGTTGTGCTCAAATCCTGCCACAGGGTGTGCTGTTGCTCCATACTCTATGACAGTGTTTTTCAACCTTTTTTGAGCCGCGGCACATTTTTTACATTTACAAAATGACACAAAATGACACTCTAACACAGTAAAGAACACCTGGGGGATGGTGGCCTGCTGGGAGCAGCTGCTGGGAGTGCTGAAGCCGGGCCATGCCCCGCGCCCTCAATCCCAGCTTCAGCTCTCCCACAGCTAGTGCAGCCTTGAGGGGGCAGTGCCAAGCGGTGGCAGAGACAGCACAATGCTGGCTTGGCACTGTCCCCTCAAGGCTGAAGCAGCTGTTGGGAGTGCCGAAGCCAGGGGAGGGGGCGGAGCCATGCCCCACCCCCTCCCCCGGCTTCAGCTCTCCCAGCAGCTTCTCCAGCTTTGAGGGGGCAGTGCCAAGCCAGCGGTGGCAGAGACAGCACACTGCTGGCTTGGCACTGTCCCCTCATGGCTGTAGCAGCTGCTGGGAGTGCCGAAGCCAGGGGAGGGGGCGGAGCCAGGCCGCGCCATGCCCCACCCCCTCCCCTCAGCTTCAGCTCTCCCAGCAGCTTCTCCAGCTTTGAGGGGGCAGTGCCAAGCCAGCGGTGGCAGAGACAGCACAATGCTGGCTTGGTACTGTCCCCTCAAGGCTGTAGCAGCTGCTGGGAGTGCCGAAGCCAAGAGGAGGGGCGGAGCCAGGTCACGCCATGCCCCGCCCCCTCCCCTCAGCTTCAGCTCTTCCACAGCTTGTCCAGCCTTGAGGGGGCAGTGCCAAGCCAGCCGTGCGGAGGAGGAGGAACATGAGCAGTGGACGGGCTTCGGTGGGCAGGGCTCCTCCTCCGTGCGGCTTCAGCGAGCGAGGGGCGAGAGTCATGGTGGGAGTCATGGTGGATTGGAGGCTGGCTAGGGAAACGGCCGAAGGAGGTGGCGCCCCGGCTCCTTCTTCTTTTTCTTCGCCGCCGCCCAGCCCTTCCTCCTCCTCTCCCAAGCAGTAGTTTGGCAGGAGGGTGGGGAAGAAAGGGGGGCAGAGAGCTTTTCTCGCGACACAGCAGGAGGTCTGTCATGGCACACTACTGTGCCGCGTCACAGCGGTTGGAAAACACTGGTCTAGACCAGTCTTTCTCAACCAGTGTGCCGTGGCACACTAGTGTGCCGTGACAGACCTCCTGCTGTGCCGCGAGAAAGCTCTCTGCCCCCCTTCCTCCCCCCCTGCTGAACTCCTGCTGCTTGGGGGAGGAGGAAGGGCCGGGCAGTGGCGAAGAAAAAGAAGAAGGGACCGGGTGCCGCCTCCTTCGCCGCTTTCCCAGCCAGCCTCCAATCTGCCATGACTCCCCACCATGACTCACACCTCGCTCGCTGAAGCCGTGGAGGAGCCCTGCCCACTGAAGCCCTTCCACCGCTCATGCTCCTCCTCTGTAGGAGAGCTGACGCTGGGGGGCGGGGGCAGGGCATGGCACGGCCTGTAGGAGAACTGAAGCTGGGGGGAGGGGCGGAGCAGGGTGCGGCCTGGCTCTGTCCCTCTCCCGGCTTCGGCACTCCCAGCAGCTGCTCCAGCCTTGAGGGGACAGTGCCAAGCCAGCATTGTGCTGGCTCTGGCACCACTGGCTTGGCACTGCCCCCTCAAGGCTGGAGCAGCTGCTGGGAGAGGTGAAGCCGGGGTAGGGGTCAGGGCATGGCGCAGCCTGGCTCCGCCCCCTCCCCGGCTTCGGCACTCCCAGCAGCTTCTACCAGCAGGCCACCATCCCCCAGCCGTGTGTTAGAGTGTCATTTTGTGTCATTTTGGTTGGTGGTGTGCCCCCGGATTTTTTTAATGTTAAAAGTGTGCCCCGGCTCAAAAAAGGTTGGGAAACACTGGTCTAGACCACCAACAGATCCCCTGGGCCGGGTGAGCAACCAGCGTTGCCTGTTCGGGAGCTGCTGTCCCCTGGACCAGGTCTTGGCTTGCCCCTGGTCGGCGCGGTTGCCCCCGGGGCTGCTGCCGAGGTTTCTCTTAGTGCCATTGCGTTCCTCTCATGGCCTCCCGGAGAAGGACCTGGCTCACGGAGCGAGGGGGCCTGCCACCGTCGCCGAAGTTTAGGCCTGGCTGAGAGGGAGGCTATTACTGTGTTAGAGTGTCATTTTGTGTCATTTTGGTTGGTGGTGTGCCCCAGGATTTTGTAAATGTAAAAAATGAGCTGCGGCACACTTCTGCATTTTAGATGGATTAGGAATCAGCCATTTTCCCCTTTAATAGGCAGCAAGAGCACCTCAAGCTTCAGAGAGCTTCTGTTCAATAATTTCAAAGCTCCCTGCTTGAGCAGTGATGGCACGATCGTCAGCGTAGATCAGTGGTTCCCAAACTTTTTTGGCCTACTGCCCCCTTTCCAGAAAAATTTTTTACTCACTGCCCCCCTAGAAATAATTTTTAAAAAATGTATAATAGCAATTAAACAGATATACGTATTAGTGTTTCTACCTTTTTTTGTAAAATTAAATGTTTTAATGTGTTTTAATTTTAATTTTAATGTTATTTTAATTGTATGTTGTTTTTATGGCATTGAAAAAAAGAAGGGGCCGGCACCGGACAAGCAAGGCCCACCTTGAAAAGCGCCTCCCGCTCGCACCGCCCCGTGCCCGGCCCAGCAAGGCACGCTTGCGAGGACGTCCCAATTGGAAGAAAGAGGCAATACATAGGACTGCGCAATGGGCGGGGTTGACGAGAAGGAGGAGTTTGCGACTGTGTCCCTGCGAGTTGGAATCCCCGGGCAGGCGTTGCCATGGAAACCGCAGCACGCGCCTCCTTCCTTTCGTCAACCCCACCCACGGCGCAGTCCTGTGTATCGCCTCTTTCTTCCAACGGGGACGTCCTCGCAAGCCCGCGACACTGCAAGTGGCAAGCCTGGCTCACGCCACCGCCCCCTTACAGGGGTTCAGCGCCCCCCAGATTCTCCTGAGCCTCCCAGCGCCCCCTTGGATCACCCCACCGCCCACCCGGGGGCGGTACCGCCCACTTTGGGAACCACTGGCATAGATGAAACTATGTAGAGCAGGGGTGCCCACACTTTTTCAGCATGTGAGCTATTTATATTAAAACCAAGTCAAGAAAGATCTGCCTACCTCCTCAAGGCTGGAGAGGGGAGGGGCGGGGCTTGGCCAGAGGGGGGCGGAGCCAGCCCACACCAAGCCCCGCCCCTCCCCTCTGGCTTTGGGCGGGAGTCATAGGGAAAGCAGTGCCAGGGACGGGGGCCATGACTCCCACCCCTCGCTTGCACTGTCCCCTCAAGGCTAGAAAAGCTGTGGGAGAGCTGAAGCGGGGGGGTGGGGGCAGGGCATGGCCTGGCTCCGCCCCCTCCCCGGCTTCTGCTCTCCCACAGCTTCTCCAGCCTTGAGGGGACAGTGCCAAGCCAGCCTTGAGGGGACTGCCACCGCTGGCTTGGCACTGCCCCCTCAAGGCTGGAGAAGCTGTGGGAGAGCGGAAGCCGGGGGGAGGGGGCGGGGCATGGCACGGCCTGGCTCCTCCCCCTCCCTCAGCTTTGGCACTCCCAGCAGCTGCTCCCAGCAGGCCACCATCCCCCAGCCGTTCTTTACTGTGTTAAGAGTGTCATTTTGTGTCATTTTGGTTGGTGGTGTGCCCCGGATTTTTTTAATGCTCGAAAAAGGTTGGGAAACACTGCCTTAGAGAATAGGACGCAATGGAACAATGGATTCAAACTACAAGAAAGGAGATTCCACCTGAACATGAGGAAGAACTTCCTGACTGTGAGAGCTGTTCAGCAGTGGAACTCTCTGCCCCAGAGTGTGGTGGAGGCTCCTTCTTTGGAAGCTTATAAACAGAGGCTGGATGGTCATCGGTCGGGGGTGCTTTGAATGCAATTTTCCTGCTTCTTAGCCGAATGGGGATGGACTGGATGGCCCACGGGGTCTCTTCCAACTCTATGATCCTATGATTCTAACCATCCCAGGCAACTATCCACTTGCATTGCGAGGCTCAAGATCAGATCCGGAGCTTCAGCAATGGAAGTGCAGAGGTTCCTTCCTTGGCCACATCCTCTGGAGGACATGAAACACGCATCTGAAGAAAGAGGGATGGAAAGCCCAACAAAGCCGCAGCGCAGGAGAAGCTTTAACAGAATTCAGAGGGGAGAAAGTGTAGGCAAGGGAACAATAACACCGTGAGCTCAAACCAAAAGCAACTTCCTGGCCTCATGCCTGAAATGGCTCCTATGATGAGCATAGGAGGGAGAGGGAATTTTGCCACAAATACCTGATACACCCAAATTTGAATACTGGTGGAATTGGGAGGGATTGATTTTGTCATTTGGGAGTTGTAGTTGCTGGGATTTATAGTTCACCTACAATCAAAGAGCATTCTGAACTCCAGCAACAATGGAATGGAACCAAACTTGTCACACGGAACTCCCATGATGAACAGAAAATACTGGAAGGGTTTAGTGGGCATTGACCTTGAGTTTTGGAGTTGTAGTTCATCTACATCCAGAGAGCACTGTGGACTCAAACAATGATGGATCTGAACCAAACTTGGCACACATACTCAATATGCCCAAATGTGAACATGAGTAGAGTTTGTGGAAAATAGACCTTGACATTTGGGAGTTGTAGATGCTGGGATTTATAGTTTAGAGAGCATTCCGAACCACACCAACAATAGAATTGGGCCAAACTTCCCACACAGAACCCCCACGACCAACAGAAAATACTGTGTTTTTTGATGGTCTTTGGTGACCCCTTTGACACCACCTTGTGACACGCCCCCAGGGGTCCCAACCCCAGGTTGAGAAACGCTGCTGTAAAGGGACTTTCTGAGCAGTAATATGTGTTTTCTGATGGTCTTTGGCGACCCCTCTGAAACCCCCCTGGCGACTTCCCCAAATTTGCAGGCCTGGTTAGGTTCGTCGGAATCTTCGTAAAATCGGAATGAATTTGGATTAAATTCATTTTTGCAGCAGTTTTGAAGCGATGTAAGCAACCCGGAAGTTTATTTGCCATTTCGAATCAACCGCCACCATTTTTGGAAAGGAATCGGCTGACGTGGGAGGGAAGAAATCCGCTTCCAAACTGGGTTTAACACGGCTCCTGCTCCAGGTCCTTCTCTCCCGCGAGAAGGAGCTGGGGGCAGGAGCTGTGTTTAACCCAATTTGGAAGCGGATTTCTTCCCTCCCGCATCAGACTGAGGGTTTTTTTTGCAGGTTTTCGTGCATTGCGCAATCGCTGTCCGCTATTAACGAAGCCATTCCGAAATTTTTGGAATTTTTCTGAAAAAATTTCGAATTTTTTCCAAATAAATTTCGAATTTTTCCTGAATAAATTTCAAATTTTTCCCAAATAAATTTCAAATTTTTCCTGAGTAAATTTTGAATTTTTCCTGAATAAATTTTGAATTTTTCTGAATAAATTTTGAATTTTTCCCAAATAAATTTCAAATTTTTCCCAAATAAATTTTGAATTTTTCCCAAATAAATTTTGAATTTTTCCAAATAGATTTTGAATTTTTCTCGAATAAATTTTGAATTTTTTCCAAATAGATTTTGAATTTTTCTCGAATAAATTTTGAATTTTTCCCAAATAAATTTTGATTTTTTTCCCAAATAAATTTCAATTTTTTTCCCGGATAAATTTTGAATTTTTTTCTGAAAAATTTAGGGAGGCATTCAGATTTGAAGTGCCAGCGCGCCCTACATCCGGAACGGGTTTTGAACCATTTTTAAAAAATCAAACAGACCTACAAACTTGCTCCCAAACTGAAGGCCAATGCCCACCAAAGCCTCCCAGGATTTTCTGTAGGTCATGGGAGTCCTGTGTGCCAAGTTTGGTTCAATTCAATCATTGGTGGGGTTCAGGATGCTCTTTGATTGTAGGTGAACTACAAATCCCAGCAACTACAACTCTCAAATGACAAAATCAACCCCCCACCCCCGAACCCAACCAGTATTCAAAAAGGTACTGATGCCAAAATTTGGCCCAGCGAATGAAAATACATTCTGCATATGAAATATTTACATCACGATCCATAACAGTAGCCAAATTACAGTTATCAATTAGCAATGAAAATAATGTTCCTGTTGGGGGGTCACCACATCATGAGGAACTGTGTTAAGGGTCGCACCATTAGGAAAGATTGAGAGACACTGTTGTGTCATATCTATCAGTCAAGGAGGTCATTATCTCCTTCCTTGAGCCAAGCAGGCTCTCTCCGGCATTGTTTTGTTGCTCCGGTGCTTTTCAGACCACATCGCCACCCACACAAGGTACTTGCTCGCCATAGGTTGGGACCGCATGTAACTCAAAGCCATCATTGTTCTCCTATAGGTGACACTATTGGCTGCAGGTCTCTTTGCGGCCAGCATCACTGGGGTCCCCATCTCCTTCTCCTTCACCCAGCTCTCACTGTGTGGCCAGCAGAGGGCAAGGTGAGCCCAGTTAAATAAGGCCTTTGAGAAAGAGGCAAACTGGGGCCATTGGTGTCATGAGCCTGTTGGCCTCATGTCCTGCCCGGAGAAATCCCTTGTTGCCAAACTCTTTGTTCCACGACTCCCAACTTCGTTTTTGAAAGCATCATCTCAGACAGTGTTTCTCAACCTTCCTAATGCCGCGACCCCTTAACACAGCTCCTCACGTTGCGCTGATCCCCAGCCATGACATTATTTCCGTTGCTACTTCCATAACTATCATTTTGCTATTGTTATGAATCACAATGTAAATATCTGATATGCAAAACGTATTTTCATTCACTGGACCAAATTTGACACAAATACAAGATACGCCCATATTTGAATACTGGTGAGGTTTGGAAGGGGATTGATTTTGCATTTGGGAGTTGTAGTTGCTGGGATTTATAGTTCACCCACAATCAAAGAGCATTCTGAACCCCACCAAGGATAGAATTGGGCCATACTTCCCACAAAGAACCTCCACAACCAATAGAAAAATACTGTAAGTATTTGGTGGGCATTGACCTCGAGTTTTGGAGTTGTAGTTCACCTACATCCAGAGATCACTGTGCACTCAGGGCCCTTCCACACAACCCTATATGATGGAATGGAACCAAACTTGGAACACAGAACTCCCATGACTGACGGAAAATACTAGTAAGGGTTTGGTCAGCATTGACCTTGAGTTTTGGAGTTGTAGTTCACCTAACCTCCATAGAATACAATGGACTAAAACAATGATGGATCTGGACCAAACTTGGCGTGGATACTCACTGTGCCCAAATGTGAACAGTGATGGAGTTTGGGGAAAATAGACCTTGACATTTGGGAGTTGTAGTTGCTGGGATTTATAGTTCACCCACAATCAAAGAGCATTCTGAGCCCCACCAACGATAGAATTGGGCCATACTTCCCACAAAGAAGCTCCACGACAAATAGAAAATACTGTAAGTATTTGGTGGGCATTGACCTCGAGTTTTGGAGTTGTAGTACATCCAGAGATCACTGTCTCCACACAACCCTATATGATGGAATGGAACCAAACTTGGAACACAGAACTCCCCATAGAATACAATGGAATCAAACAATGATGGATTTGGACCAAACTTGACGTGGATACTCACTGTGCCCAAATGTGAACAGTGATGGAGTTTGGGGAAAATAGACCTTGACATTTGGGAGTTGTAGTTGCTGGGATTTATAGTTCACCCACAATCAAAGAGCATTCTGAACCCCACCAACGATAGAATTGGGCCAAACTTCCCACACAGAACCTCCACAACCAATAGAAAATACTGTAAGTATTTGGTGGGCATTGACCTTGAGTTTTGGAGTTGTAGTTCACCTACATCCAGAGATCACTGTGGAGTCAGAGCCCTTCCACACAGCCCTATATTCCAGAATATCAAGGCAGAAGATCCCACATTATCTGAGTGCGGACAATACCTGCTTTGAACTGGATTATCGGAGTGTGGACTCAGATAACCCAGTTCAAAGCAGGTATTGTGTGATTTTCTGCCTTGATATTCTGGGATATAGGGCTGTGTGGGAGGGCCCTCAAACAAAAACAGATCTGGACCAAACTGGGCACGGATACTCAATATGCCCAAATGTGAGCATTGATGGAGTTTGGGGGAAATAGACCTTAGCATTTGGGAGTTGTAGTTGGTGGGATTTATAGTTCACCTACAATCAGAGAGCATTCTGAATCCCTCCAATGATAGAATTGGGCCAAACTTCCAAAATCCCCATGACCAACAAAAAATACGGTGTTTTCTGATGGTCTTTGGCGACCCCTCTGACATGCCCTCATGACCCCGCCGGGGTTTCGACCCCCAGGTTGAGAAATGCTAATCTAAGATCTTCAAACACACACATCTTCCCATCGCTTCAAGTACAATAAAAAGCCCTACTTCTCCAAACTCTTCATGTGCACACAACATCACAGCCCTGATTGGCTTACCGTGGGAATGCTCTTCCTCGCTGCTGTCATCTTCCGAGTTCTGGTTCCCACCACCATTGGTCGTCGACTTGGACCGGCTTCTGGACAAGATCCCCGATTTTTCCATCACGGAAGGCATCTTCCAAGTCCCAGAAGGCCCCTTTTCTAAAGAAGCTGAAATGCTGAGGGTGTCTCTTCGTACACATACGAACCTCAGCCACACTCTTTCCCCACCTTTCTGCCCCTACCTAGAACCTGAAAGTACCAAATGGAGGAGGAAATCAATGCCAGTGATGGGAAGGGGAAGGTGTCAACACACAGCCAGGTGATTACAGTTGAGGTTCTCCTTCCCCATCCTGACACTTGCAAAGTTAGTATAAACTTCCTTGAAATGGGTATTTGGGAGATGAAGTTCTGTAGGAGATGCACTAAAGGAGAAGGAAAGGGCTCTTACCACCTGGAAAGAAAGGAGAAAGTAATTTCTTCAATGAGCCAGGTCTCCTGACCATGTAGTAGATGCACTAAAGGAGGAGGAAAAGATTCTCACTCAAAGAGAAGGTTCTTACTAAAGGAAAGGAGAAAGTAACTTCTCCAATGAGCCAGGTCTCCTGACCATGTAGTAGATGCACTAAAGGAGGAGAGGAAGGTTCTTACTCAAGGGAAAGGTTCTTACTAAAGGAAAGGAGAAAGTAACTTCTCCAATGAGCCAGGTCTCCTGACCATGTAGTAGATGCACTAAAGGAAGAGGAGAAGGTTCTCACTCAAAGAGAAGGTTCTTACTGAGGAGAGGAAGGTTCTTACTCAAGGAAAAGGTTCTTACTAAAGTAAAGGAGAAAGTAACTTCTCCAATGAGCCAGGTCTCCTGACCATGTAGTAGATGCACTAAAGGAGGAGAGGAAGGTTCTTACTCAAGGGAAAGGTTCTTACTAAAGGAAAGGAGAAGGTAACTTCTCCAATGAGCCAGGTCTCCTGACCATGTAGGAGATGAACTAAAGGAGGAGGAGAAGGTTCTTTCTCAAGGAGAAGGTTCTTACTAAAGGAAAGGAGAAGGTAACTTCTCCAATGAGCCAGGTCTCCTGACCATGTAGGAGATGCACTAAAGGAGGAGGAGAAGGTTCTCACTCAAAGAGAAGGTTCTTACTAAAGGAAAGGAGAAAGTAACTTCTCCAATGAGCCAGGTCTCCTGACCAGGTAGGAATTCACTAAAGGAGGAGGAGAAGGTTCTTACTCAAGGAGAAGATTCTTACTAAAGGAACGGAGGAGGTAACTTCTCCAATGAGCCAGGTCTCCTGACCATGTAGTAGATGCACTAAAGGAAGAGGAGAAGGTTCTCACTCAAGGTTCTTACTAAAGAAAAGGAGAAAGTAACGTCTCCAATGAGCCAGGTCTCCTGACCAGGTAGGAAATTCACTAAAGGAGGAGGAGAAGGTTCTTACTCAAGGAGAAGATTCTTACTAAAGGAACAGAGGAGGTAACTTCTCCAATGAGCCAGGTCTCCTGACCATGTTGGAGATGCACTAAAGGTGGAGGAAAGGGCTCTTACCACCTGGAAGAAAAGGAGCAGGAAGAGGTAGGAGGAAGAGGAAGGACTCATGAAGGTAACTCTCCAGTGAGCTAGGTCTCCTGACCATGTAGGAGATGTACTAAAGGAGGAGGAGAAGGTTCTTACCACCTGGAAGGAAAGGACAAGGTCTCTTGACCAATGAGCCAGATCTCCAGAGGAGGAGGAGAAGGTTCTTACTAAAGGAAAGGAGAAGGTAACTTCTCCAATGAGCCAGGTCTCCTGACCATGTAGGAGATGCACTAAAGGAGGAGGAGAAGGTTCTTACCACCTGGAAGGAAAGGAGGAGGAAGAGGTAGGAGGAAGAGGGAGGACTCATAAAGGTAACTTCTCCAATGAGCCAGGTCTCCTGACCATGTAGGAGATGCACTAAAGGAGGAGGAGAAGGTTCTTACCACCTGGAAGGAAAGGAGAAGGCAACTTCTCCAATGAGCCAGGTCTCCTGACCATGTAGGAGATGAACTAAAGGAGGAGGAGAAGGTTCTTCTTAGTAAAAGAAAGGAGAAGGTAACTTCTCCAATGAGCCAAGTCTTGACCATGTAGGAGATGAACTAAAGGAGGAGGAGAAGGCTCTTACCCAAGGAAAGAGTTCTAGAAAGGAAAGGAGGACTCATAAAGGTAACTTCTCCAATGAGCCAGGTCTCCTGACCATGTAGGAGATGAACTAAAGGAGGAGGAGAAGGTTCTTACCACCTGGAAGGAAAGGACAAGGCAACTTCTCCAATGAGCCAGGTCTCCAGACCTCAAGGAGAAGGTTCTTACTAAAGGAATGGAGAAGGTAACTTCTCCAGTGAGCCAGGTCTCCTGACCATGTAGGAGATGCACTAAGGGAGGAGGAGAAGGTTCTTACCACCTGGAAGGAAAGGAGGAGGAAGAGGTAGGAGGAAGAGGAAGGACTCATAAAGGTAACTTCTCCAGTGAGCTAGGTCTCCTGACCATGTAGGAGATGCACTAAAGGAGGAGGAGAAGGTTCTTACTCAAGGAGATTCTCAATAAAGGAGGAGGAGGTAACTTCTCCAATGAGCCAGGTCTCCTGACCATGTAGGAGATGCACTAAAGGAGGAGGAGAAGGTTCTTACCACCTGGAAGGAAATAAGAAGGGAAGAGGGAAGGTTCTCATAAAGGAAAGGAGAAGGTAACTTCAGGTGAGCCAGGTCTCCTGATGAACATGTAGGAGATGCACTAGAAGGTTCTTACTAAAAGGAAGGAGAAGGTTCTTACCACCTGGAAGGAAATGAGAAGGAAGAGGTAGGAGGAAGAGGAAGGACTCATAAAGGTAACTTCTCCAGTGAGCTAGGTCTCCTGACCATGTAGGAGATGCACTAAGGGAGGAGAAGGTTCTTACCACCTGGAAGGAAAGGAGGAGGAAGAGGTAGGAGGAAGAGGGAGGACTCATAAAGGTAACTTCTCCAATGAGCCAGGTCTCCTGACCAGAGAGATGCACTAAAGGAAAGGAGAAGGTTCTCCAATGAGCCAGGTCTCCTGGACCATGTAGGAGATACACTAAAAGAGGAAGAGGTTCTTACCATAAAGGAAAGGAGAAGGTAACTTCTCCAATGAGCCAGGTCTCCTGACCATGTAGGAGATACACTAAAAGAGGAGGCGAAGGTTCTTACCACCTGGAAGGAAAGGAGAAGGCAACTTCTCCAATGAGCCAGGTCTCCTGACCATGTAGGAGATACACTAAAAAGAGGAGGAGAAGGGAAGGAAAGGAGAAGATGAGGTTCCTGACCATGTAGGAGACACTGAGGAGGAGAAGGTTCTTACCACCTGGAAGGAAAGGAAGGCAACTTCTCCAAGGTAGGTCTCCTGGAGGATACACTAACAGAGGAGGAGAAGGTTCTTACCACCTGGAAGGAAAGGAGAAGGCAACTTCTCCAATGAGCCAGGTCTCCTGACCATGTAGGAGATACACTAAAAGAGGAGGAGAAGGTTCTTACCACCTGGAAGGAAAGGAGAAGGCAACTTCTCCAATGAGCCAGGTCTCCTGACCATGTAGGAGACACTCAAGGAGAGGTTCTTACCACTAAAGGAAAGGAGAAGGCAACTTCTCCAGTGAGCCAGGTCTCCTGACCATGTAGGAGATGCACTAAGGGAGGAGGAGAAGGTTCTTACCACCTGGAAGGAAAGGAGAAGGCAACTTCTCCAATGAGCCAGGTCTCCTGACCATGTAGGAGATACACTAAAAGAGGAGGAGAAGGTTCTTACCACCTGGAAGGAAAGGAGGAGGAAGAGGGAGGGCTCATAAAGGTAACTTCTCCAGTGAGCCAAGTCTCCTGGTGCCTCCCCTCTGCAAAGAGAAGGGAGAGGGCAACACCATCCAATCCTAAGGAGAGTTCAAAGAGGAGCCTTCCAAAGTCGGTGGTCCTCTTCTCTTCTTCGGAGATGGAGTTAACTTGTGTCCGCTTCCAGATGGGCAGTCCTTTCCCTCTTCTGGAAAGAGAAGGAGCAGGGGAGCAAAGCCAGGCAGGCGTGCCAGGCGCTCCAAGGAAAAGTTGCATGAGGAGGATTATTTGCTGCTGCTGCTGCTGCTGCCGCCTCTTGCTGCCGCCTCCTCCTCCACCATCCCTTTCTCTGCCTCTCTCTCGCACACAATGAGTCTGTGGCTGCTCTTGCTCCTGCTGCTGCTCCTGCTGCTGTGAGAAAGTAGTTCCAGCCCTCGGCCTCAGCACCTCCCCTCAGACCCTTCCGCCGCCTCCACATCTGGCCAGAGGAGGCACTAGGGCAAGAGAGAGGGGCGGGCACAGGCCAGATGTGCTGGGCAGCCAGGGAGAGGTCAGAGGGCACCGCAGCCCCCTCTGGAAGCTAGTCGAGGAAGCCCAAAGGCGGAAAATCCTTCTCCTCCCTTGCACAGAGTCAGCATGTCCCTTTGCGACAGCAGCCGGAGAGATGCTGAGATCCAATTCCCAGGCACGTGGGAAGGAAGGAAAGAAGGAAAAGAAGGCCTCTCTTTCTCTCGTTTCCTTGCTTTGGGGAGGAAGCAGTGTCTCGGTAACATGTGTCTCCCTCTCCCATCCCGAGAAGCCAACCAATGTCCTTTTGTTGCGCCGAGTCTTCATTGTTGGGGACGGGGAAAGCCGCTCCACGGGGAAAGAAAACCACCTTTGTTGTTGTTGTTTATTCGTTCGGTGGTTTCCGACTCCTTGTGACCTCCTGGACCAGCCCAGGCCAGAGCTCCCTCTCGACCGTGGCCACCCCCAGCTCCTTCAAGGTCGAGACCGTCACGTCCAGGATCACATCCATCCACCTTGCCCTTGGTCGGCCCCTCTTCCTTTTTCCTTCCATTTTCCTGAGCATCATTCCCTTCCCCAAGCTTTTCATTCTGTGCCCAAAGGACTTCAACTTTGCCTCTCATACCCTTCCCTCCACTGAGCAGTCGGGCTTTCTTTCTGTGCCTATGTTGACATGGGGATGATGGTGTTCTTCCTGTGGTGTGGGCTGGTAGAGGACTTCCATTTCCTTCAGGCTGACTTCCAGCCCAAACAGCTCTGCAGCTGTTGCAAAGCAGGATGTGAGGCGCTGCAGAGCTGCTTCTGAATGGGCGACAAGGGCAGCATCGTCAGCAAAAAGCAGCTCACGGACTAGATAGTTTAGAGTCTTAGTGTGAGCCCTCAGACGGCTTAAGTTGAACAAGCTGCCATCAGTATGGCAGCGTGTGTATATATATATATTATATATATATATATATATATATATGCCGCCTTCTTCTTCCTCGAGGTCTGCCTTAGCCCTTTGGAGCATCATGCTGCAGAAGACTGTAAATAGGGTTGGTGCAAGAACACAACCTTGTTTCACTCCATTAGTTATTAGACTGGTTTGATCTTCTCGCGGTCCGAGGTGCTCTTGGGATTTTCCTCCAACACTACATTCCCAAAGCGTCTCTCTTCCTTCGCTCAGGCTTCCTTATCGTCCAGCTCTCATCCAGGGAATCTCCACGGCATTACTTCGCGAACGAAGATTCTTAGGAAGGACTCATCCCACGCTTTTTACAAGCGCGTTGATGACTAAAAAGGCCAATCTGACATACGTAAGTCCGGTTGCAGAAAGCACAGCAGAAAGTCTCCTTGGGTGATGTTGTTTCCAAGTTGCGGTTCTTTCTGCGTTGTCGAGACCCATTCGGCGTGTCTTCTCGAAAGAGGCCACAGCATTGTGGATAGTGCGTCTCCATGCCTCCCGATGTGAGGCCAGGGTGGACCATTGTTGGTGATCAATCTGGCCGAGCCTGAGATGTTGTTTCAGAAAGTCCTTATATCTCTTTTTGGGGGAGCCTCTCTTGCACTGACCCGTGGTGAGTTCACCATAGAGTAGTATCTTTGGGAGGCGGTGGTCCTCCATCCTAGAGATGTGCCCTGCACAGCGCAGCTGTGTTCTCAATAGCATGGCCTCAATGCTGGTGATCCTTGCTTGCTTAAGGACAGCAACATTAGTCACATAGTTGGTCCAGTGTATATTTAGGATTGTGCGAAGACAGCGCTGATGAAAGCATTCGAGGAGTTGTAGGTGTTGGCGGTAGGTGACCCATGTTTCAGACCCATAGAGGAGAATAGACAGTACGATAGCTCTGTACACACTGATTTTGGTGCTTTGCCTCAGGTGCTTGTTGCTCCAGACTCTTTTGTGAAGCCTTCCGAATGCACTCTATGCCTTTGCTAATCTGTGATCTATCTCTTTGTCAATCTTGGCGCCTGAAGAGATGATGCTTCCCAGGTAGGTGAACTGCTGAACGGACTTAAGCACAGATTTGCCTATGCTGACGTAGGGATGATGGTGTTCTTCCTGTGGTGCGGGCTGGTAGAGGACTTCCGTTTTCTTCAGGCTGACTTCCAGCCCAAACAGTTCTGCAGCTGTTGCAAAGCAGGATGTGAGGCACTGCAGAGCTGCTTCTGAATGGGCGACAAGGGCAGCATCGTCAGCAAAAAGCAGCTCACGGACTAGATAGTTTAGAGTTAGTGCAAGCCCTCAGACGGCTTAAGTTGAACAAGCTGCCATCAGTACGGTAGCATATATATGCCGTCTTCTTCTTCTTCTTCGAGGTCTGCTGTAGCCCTTTGGAGCATCATGCTGAAGAAGACTGTAAATAGGGTTGTTTCACTCCGTTAGTTATTAGAAAAGGCTCCGAGAGAGCATTGCCGTATCTGACTTGATCGCGCTGGCCCTGATGTAACAGGATAATCATTTTGAGAATTTGCAGGGACATCCTAGACGAGGGGTGGGCAACCTGCAGCCCGCGGGCCGGATGTGGCCCGGCAGCCGGTTCTGTCCGGCCCGGGGAGAAGGGCGTCGGGGGCGGGGCCAAGAGGAAGGGGTGCCGCTGCCGCCATCCCATCGTGGGCTCTCTGGGGCCTGTGTCGGCAGACAGGCCGGAAGAGCAGCGGCTTTGGAGTGCCTGCCATCCCTGGAGGCGATCCGGGCCTGCAGCAGGAGCACTCGGCGACCTGCGGGGGCTGATCTCCCTGGCGACCCGGAAGACTTGATCGTCTTCTGGGTCGCCAGGGCGATCAGTCGCCTCAGATCGCCGACTGCTCCCCTGGGCGATCCATAGCAGGGCGATCAGCTGGGGAATGGCTGAGGGCGAGAGCGGGCGGAGGCCTGTAGCCTCCGATCGCCTGCTGCTCTGCTCTCCTCTGCTGCGGTGATGGCTGGGTCCGCTGTGCCATCCTCTGGGCTGGGTCCATTGGGCCATTCCATCTTGGTTCGCACCTTGTCTTCTTGAATTTAATTTAATTTATGTGGTTTTTATTATTATTTTATAATAATTTTAAATAATAATATAAAGTATAATATATTATATTATATTGTATTATAATTTCAATATATTATAATGTCTATATATACACTATAATATAATAATTATGATATTAATACGAATAATATATGAATATTTCTTGATATATTAATATGTTAATATTAATGATGTGTAATATATAGTAAATATAGTAAATAAATAAAGTAGATTAGAATGTAGTTCCGCCTTTAGGTGCGGCCAGGGCCGTAGCCAGGATTTTGATTCGGGGGGGGGGGCTGAGTTTGGGGGGCTGAGACTGGGTGGAAGAGGGTCTACCCTAGCAAACCTTTTGTATTGTGATCCCAATAACCCCATGAATGTGGGATATAATGAGCATGGTGATCAGATCATGATATGAATAAACATAACAGTTTAAATAATGTACCAGTAAGGCCTTCTCGCGGACCACCCTGAGAATTTGGGGGGGGGGCTGAAGCCCCCTTAGCCCCCCCCCCCGGCTACATGGCTGGGTGCGGCCCTCCATAATAATTTTTGGCTCTCGTGTGGCCACTTTGAAATAATAATTGCCCACCCGTGTCCTAGACGTTCCAGGATCTGCCAGAGACCTTTTCTGCTCACAGTGTCGAAGGCTTTGGCGAGGTCGACAAACGTTACATAGAGTCCTTTGGGAATACACATGCTTTAACTATGCGGATCTTTGTTGCCAGTGTGAGGATGTAGAATCGTAGAGTTGTAAGAGATCTCATGGGCCATCCAGCCCAACCCCATTCTGCCAAGAAGCAGGAAAATTGCATTCAAAGCGCCCCCCGACCGGATGGCCATCTGTCAGGGGTGCTTTGAATGCAATTTTCCTGCTTCTTGGCCGGATGGGGATGGACTGGATGGCCCGAGAGGTCTCTTCCAACTCTATGGTTCTATGACCCTGCTCTCCCACAGGGAACAAAGTTGTGCTTCTTTTCCGCCATGGCTCTCCATGCCACGCTGGTCCTCGCTCCCCTTCTTTTGTGCCTGCAGTGCTTGCTTTCTGGCTGATGGACTGCATCTCCCTACAGTAGGATCAATCAGGCAGGAGCGGCTCCTTGTTCCTCCAGGCGCATGGGGGTCGAGGAGGAGGAGAAATATGAATAATTAAAACCAAGTGTCACAGCCGAGCCCGAAGGAGATGTGCCGGCCCCTGACCCAGGGCTCGGTTCCAGAGAAACTGCCCTCATTTGCAGAAAGGCCTGGGATAACCAAATCTGACCCCTGCATTCCATTCCAGCTAATTGACCAGGAAACAAACAAGGCCCAGACCAGTGAGGGAGTGAGTGAGCGAGCGAGCGAGAAAGAGGGGCGGATGGCCTCGGCCCCAGGAGTCCTCCCTTCCTGCCTGCAAGCCTTCCCCGCACACACACACATGTACACACACACACACACACACACACACACTGGCCCCTTGCCTCCCCTGTGCAGAACTGGACGGCCGCCACTCCCGCCGTTGACATCAAAGGCCTCCTCTGTACAAAGAGCCTGTGCACAAGCAGAATTCCCCAAAGAGATGCCTTCTTCCTCCCCCTGCAAGGAAGGCAAGCCAGGCAGGAGGCTATTGTTCTCCCTCGAATCCCTCTGCCTTTCTCCCGGGCCTTGTTTTCGGTCACCTTGCCTCCCTTCCAGCACCCATCGCAAGGGACCGTTGTTTCAAACCCGTCCCCGGCTCGAGCCATGCGGTTCCACATCTCTCTGTGTGAGGTTTTTTTGCGCGAGCCCTCCCGAATCGTCCGTCTGCGGTCCATTCTCCCCGACGCGAATCCTATTGCGAGGAAAATGACAGGATATTTACGAAACAGAATCAAAGATGTCGAAAGAGACGGCAAAGTGAATTTCGGCATGAGGTGGAGTTGTTTTCAGGCATCTCGAAGAAGACGGAAAGAGGGAAAATATATTGGAATGAATTATTACTATTATTACTACTACTAGCTTCATGTTCTCAATAGCATGGCCTCAATGCTGGTGATCCCTGCTTGCTCAAGGACAGCAACATTCGTCACATAGTCGGTCCAGGGTATATTTAGGATTGTGCAAAGACAGCGCTGATGAAAGCGTTCGAGGAGTCGTAGGTGTTGGCGATAGGTGACCCATGTTTCAGACCCATAGAGGAGAATAGACAGTACGATAGCTCTGTACACACTGATTTTGGTGCTTTGCCTCAGGTGCTTGTTGCTCCAGACTCTTTTGTGAAGCCTTCCGAATGCACTCTATGCCTTTGCTAATCTTTGATCTATCTCTTTGTCAATCTTGGCATCTGAAGAGATGATGCTTCCCAGGTAGGTGAAGTGCTGAACGGACTTAAACACAGATGTGCCTATGCTGACGTGGGGATGATGGTGTTCTTCCTGTGGTGCGGGCTGGTAGAGGACTTCCGTTTTCTTCAGGCTGACTTCCAGCCCAAACAGCTCTGCAGCTGTTGCAAAGCAGGATGTGAGGCGCTGCAGGGCTGCTTCTGAATGGGAGACAAGGGCAGCAATCGTCCGCAAAAAGCAGCTCACGGACTAGACAGTTTACAGTCTTAGTGCGAGCCCTCAGGCGGCTTAAGTTGAACAAGCTACCATCAGTACAATAGCGTATATATATATATATACTGTCTTCTTCTTCGAGGTCTGCTGTAGCCCTTTGGAGCATCATGCTGAAGAAGATTGTAAACAGGGTTGGTGCAAGAACACAACCTTGTTTCATTCCATTAGTTATTAGAAAGGGCTCCGAGCCATGCGGTTCCACATCTCTCTGTGTGAGATTTTTTTTGCGCGAGCCCTCCCGAATCGTCCGTCTGCGGTCCATTTTCCCCAGCGCGAATCCTATTGCGAGGAAAATGACGGGATATTTACGAAACGGAATCAGAGATGGCGAAAGAGACGGCAAAGTGAATTTCGGCATGAGGTGGAGTTGTTTTCAGGCATCTCGAAGAAGACGGAAAGAGGGAAAATATATTGGAATGAATTATTATTATTATTATTATTATTATTGCTAATAGCTTGGGGACTCGGCGGTGCCCGGGTTATTTGAGGAAGGCATTGTGTGCCAAGGTTGGTTCCTATTAAATGTTTATGTGGCTTGCAGTAGTCTCAGGAACTTAGCGAAGGTACTGCGAGTCCCATTGGACATGGTCCATCCCCCTCCAAACAGCACCAGAATGTAGAGTGGGTCAAGGGGGCTGTGTGTGTCACATTTGGTCTTGATCATTCTCTGGATGAGGGTTGCAGCGGTCTCTGGAAGTGAGGGAAGGTACTGGAAGTCCCATCATCCATGGCCCCCCGTTCTCCAAACTGCACCAGGAAGTAGAGTGGGTCATGGGGGCTCTGTGTGGCAAGTGTGGTCTTGATCAGTCATTGGATGAGGGTCGCTGCAGTCTCAGAAAGTGAGTGAAGGTACTTCAGCTCCCATCATCCGTAGTCCATCCCACTCAAAACTGCACCAGGATGTAGAGTGGGTCATGGGTACTCTGTGTGCCAAGTTTGGGCCTGGTCTCCGATTTGTAGGGGCTGCAATGTTCTGTGGGAAATGAATTGGGTGAAGGTACTGCAAATCCCATCATTTGTGAGCCAGCCTGCCGTAAACCGCAGCAGGTTTGTAAAGTGGGCCATTGGGCCTCTGTGTGCCAAGTTTGGTCGTGATTCGTTATTGGTGTGGGCCACAGTGCTCTAAGGAAGTGAATTAAAGTACTGCAAGTCCCATCATCCATGGTCCATCCTCCCTCAAACTGCACCAGGATGTAGGGTGCATCTTGGGGGGAGGTGTGTGTGCCAAGTTTGGTCTTGTTCTGTCATTGTTGGGGGTCTAATCAGGAAAATCAAGGTAAGGAAGGCTTGCTGTCAATTGTGGGCCTGGTCTGTGATTATAGGGGCTACAGTGTTGTTTGGGAAGTGAATGAGGTGAAGGTACTGCAAATCCCATCATTCGTGGCCCATCCTGCCCTAAACCACACCAGGTTGTGAAGTGGGCCATTGGGCCCCTGTTTGCCAAGTTTGGTCCTGATCCGTCATTGCTGTGGGCCGCAGTGGCTGACTGCTTGAGGCCTTACCTTTTTCCCCTGAGTCACTTTAGAATGTTGGAATGTGGTTGGCCAATCGGAGTTCTTTCTGCAAATACCATTTCAGTGACAACCAATCCCCTCTGTCAGGGGCTGTAGAATGTTGGAGTTCTGTGGCTGGCCAATCAGAGCCCTTTATGCAAATAATCCCACAGCGGCAGCCAATCGAAATGCTGGCACATATTCCTCCCTCCGCACCACCGCACCACCCACCACCCGCAAACACTGACTTTTATTATATACATAGATAGATAGATTTGATACAGAACAAGATTAGTACAAAGTAAACAAGATCACCCTGCTGGCTTTGGTATTCTATCACACATCAGACACTTCCCAAGACACTTCGATACACTGTAAACCGTCCTGAGCCAATCGGAAAGGACGGTATACAAATCGAAATAATAAATATAATAAATAAATAAATAAAAGTGTCTAGGACTGATTGTTTTTAAGTCCAGGCCAAGGTCTTTAGGCACTGCACCCAGTGTGCCTATCACCACTGGGGCCACCTTTACTATTATTATTTGATACAGAACAAGATTAGTACAAAGTAAGCAAGATCACCCTACTGGCTTTTGTATTCGATCACACGTCAGACACTTCCCAAGTGTCTAGGACTGATTGTTTTTAAGTCCAGGCCAAGGTCTTTAGACACTGCACCCAGTGTGCCTATCACCACTGGGGCCACCTTTACTATTATTATTTGATATATAACAAGATTAGTACACAGCAAACAAGATCACTACATAGCCATATAGCCCGAAAAACCTACAACAACCCAGTGATTCCAGCCATGGAAGCCTTCGACAATACATCACTCTGCTGGCTTTTGTATTCGATCACACGTCAGACACTTCCCAAGTGCCTCGGACTGTGTGATGTATCGGCGAACAATGTGTGAAGATCCGAATAGGGTGGCCTTTTGCAGGTGACAGAAGGTGAATTTATCAGCGCTGATTGTTTTTAAGTGCAGGCCAAGCTCTTTAGGTACTGCACCCTGTGTGCTGATCACCACTTGGACCACCTTGACTGGCTTGTGCCAGTCTTTTATTGTTTGTTTATTTATTTATATTATTTTTGGTAAAGGTTTTCCCTTGACATGAAGTCCAGTAGTGTCCGACTCTGGGGTGCGGTGCTCTCTCCATTTCTAAGACAAAGAGCCAGCACTGTCCGTAGACACCTCCAAGATCATGTGGCCGGCATGACTGCATGGAACCCCGTTATTATTATATGTGATTATTGTATTTATTATTATTATATATTATTACATTTGTTATATATGATTATTGTATTTATTATATTATTATTGTTATATGATTATTGTATTTATTATATTATTATTGTTATATATTATTGCATTTATTATATATTATCCGTAGACACCTCCAAGGTCATGTGGCCGGAATGACTGCATGGAGCACTGTTCCCTTCCCGCTGGAGCGGTACCTATTGATCTACTCACATTTGCATGTTTTCGAATGGCTAGGTTGACGGAAGCTGGGGCTGACAGCAGAAGCTCACGCCACTCCCCGGATTCGAACCTGCGACCTTTCAGTCAACAAGCTCAGCAGCTCAGTACTTTAACCCACTGCACCACCGGGGGCTCCTTTTTAATGTTATTATTATCTTATTATTATTATTTTATTATTATCTATTTACCATATTTGTATATCGCCTTTCTCAGCCCAGAGGCGACTCAAGGTAGTTATATTATTTATATTATAATTTATTTTGTTATTTATTTATTTTATGTTAATATTTATAGGTTGGCAGAAGCTGGGGCTAACAGCAGGAGCTCACCCCGCTCCCCGGATTCAAACCACCAATCTTTCATTCAGCAAGTTGAGCTCCTCGGGGATTGTCTTGCATGAGAATCAAGGTCACAACAACATCTGTGATAGAGCTCCAATATGCCGATGATAATGTAATTTGTGCTCATTTAGAAGAAGACCTACAAGTCACTCTAAACACCTTGCCTTCACCCTGGAAGCCGATGCCCTCACTGCAGGAGAACATGCGGATCAAGAATAGGTCTCCGTTGTGAGGCCATCAGAAAACATATATTTCAAAGACCATCCAAAAATGGCATGGCATGGCTGCCTGAACCAGCACGCACGTAGTTTAAGATCTTCTGGGGAGGCTCTGATTTCGGTTGCGCCGACTTTGCAGGCGTGGCTGGCGGGGACGAGAGACAGGGCCTTCCCAGTGGTGGCCCTTTGGTTGTGGAACTCCCTCCCTAGCGACATCAGAGCGTGTTTTCTAAGTTTTTAATTTTAATCTGTTTTAACTCTGTTTTAATATGTTGCAAGTTTTGAAAGGTTTTTGAAAGGTTTAGCTAATTGTTGTTGAGGCACGATGTGTGTGCCCCTGTAAGCCACCTTGAGTCCCCCCAACGGGGTAGAGAAGGGCGGGGTACAAGTGTGGCAAATAAATAATATTTCGGATGGTCTCAGGAACCCCTTTGGCAGAGACGGCTGGAGATCTCTCCACCTCTCCTTCTCTCCCTTTTTGGAAACAGATGGTGAATCCTCCCACCAAAAGCCCTCCTCCGCTGTGATTGGCCGGCCTCTCAGCCAAGAGGAAATCTGTTTCCGAGACTCCAAGCGGGATTGGCCGGCCTCTCAGCCAAGGGGAGGGCTGTTTCCGAGACTCCAAGCGGGATTGGCAGGCCTCTCAGCCAAGGGAGGGCTGTTTCCGAGACTCCAAGCGGGATTGGCAGGCCTCTCAGCCAAGGGAGGGCTGTTTCCGAGATTCCAAGCGGGATTGGCAGGCCTCTCTGCCAAGGGGAGGGCTGTTTCCGAGACTCCAAGCGGGATTGCCTGGCCTCTCAGCCAAGGGGGGTGGGCTGTTCAGCCAAGGGGAGGGCCGAGACTCCAAGTGGGATTGGCAGGGCCTCTCAGCCAAGGGAGGGCTGTTTCCGAGAGACCAAGCCGGGATTGGCTGGCCTCTCAGCCAAGGGAGGGCTGTTTCCGAGACTCCAAGCGGGATTGGCAGGCCTCTCAGCCAAGGGAGGGCTGTTTCTGAGAATCCAGAGCTGTTTCGACGGGATTGGCCGGCCTCTCAGCCAAGGGGAGGGCTGTTTCCGAGACTCCAAGCGGGATTGCCTGGCCTCTCAGCCAAGGGAGGGCTGTTTCCGAGACTCCCAGCGGGAATGGCAGGCCTCTCAGCCAAGGGAGGGCTGTTTCCGAGACCAAGCCAAGCAGCCAAGTGGAGGGCTTCCGAGACAAGCGGGATTGCAGGCCACTCAGCCAAGGGGAGGGCTGTTTCCGAGACTCCAAGCGGGATTGGCCGGCCTCTCAGCCAAGGGGAGGGCTGTTTCTGAGAATCCAAGCGGGATTGGCCGGCCTCCCAGCCAAGAGGAGGGCTGTTTCTGAGACTCCAAGCGGGATTGGCAGGCCTCTCAGCCAAGGGAGGGCTGTTTCCGAGACTCCAAGCGGGATTGGCAGGCCTCTCAGCCAAGTGGAGGGCTGTTTCTGAGACTCCAAGCGGGATTGGCCGGCCTCTCAGCCAAGGGGAGGGCTGTTTCTGAGACCAAGCGGGATTGGCCGGCCTCTCAGCCAAGGGGAGGGCTGTTTCTGAGACTCCAAGCGGGATTGGCCGGCCTCTCAGCCAAGAGGAGGGCTGTTTCTGAGACTCCAAGCGGGATTGGCCGGCCTCTCGGCCAACGGGAGGGCTGCTTCCGAGACTCCAAGCGGGATTGGCCGGCCTCTCAGCCAAGGGGAGGGCTGTTTCCGAGAATCCAAGCGGGATTGGCCGGCCTCTCAGCCAAGGGGAGGGCTGTTTCCGAGACTCCAAGTGGGATTGGCCGGCCTCTCAGCCAAGGGGAGGGCTGTTTCCGAGACTACAAGCGGGATTGCCTGGCCTCTCAGCAAAGGGGAGGGCTGTTTCCGAGAATCAAAGCGGGATTTGCCGGCCTCTCAGCCAAGGGGAGGGCTGTTTCCGAGACTCCAAGCAGGATTGGCTGACCTCTCAGCCAAGGGAGGCTATTTCCAAATCAAGCGGGATTGCCTCTCAGCCAAGGGGAGGGCTGTTTCCGAGAATCAAAGCGGGATTTGCCGGCCTCTCAGCCAAGGGGAGGGCTGTTTCTGAGACTCCAAGCGGGATTGCCTGGCCTCTCAGCCAAGGGAGGGCTGTTTACGAGACTCCAAGCGGGATTGGACGGCCTCTCAGCCAAGGGAGGGCTGTTTCCGAGAATCCAAGCGGGATTGGCCGGCCTCTCAGCCAAGGGAGGGCTGTTTCCGAGAATCCAAGCGGGATTGCCTGGCCTCTCAGCCAAGGGGAGGCTGTTTCCGAGACTCCAAGCGGGATTGCCTGGCCTCTCAGCCAAGGGGAGGGCTGTTTCCGAGACTCCAAGCGGGATTGGCAGGCCTCTCAGCCAAGGGGAGGGCTGTTTCCGAGAATCCAAGCGGGATTGGCCGGCCTCTCAGCCAAGGGGAGGGCTGTTTCTGAGAATCCAAGCGGGATTGGCCGGCCTCTCAGCCAAGAGGAGGGCTGTTTCTGAGACTCCAAGCGGGATTGCCTGGCCTCTCAGCCAAGGGAGGGCTGTTTCCGAGACCAAGCGGGATTGGCAGGCCTCTCAGCCAAGTGGAGGGCTGTTTCTGAGACTCCAAGCGGGATTGGCCGGCCTCTCAGCCAAGGGGAGGGCTGTTTCTGAGACTCCAAGCGGGATTGGCCGGCCTCTCAGCCAAGGGGAGGGCTGTTTCTGAGACTCCAAGCGGGATTGGCCGGCCTCTCAGCCAAGAGGAGGGCTGTTTCTGAGACTCCAAGCGGGATTGGCCGGCCTCTCGGCCAACGGGAGGTCTGCTTCCGAGACTCCAAGCGGGATTGGCCGGCCTCTCAGCCAAGGGAGGGCTGTTTCCGAGAATCCAAGCGGGATTGGCCGGCCTCTCAGCCAAGGGGAGGACTGTTTCCGAGACTCCAAGTGGGATTGGCCGGCCTCTCAGCCATGGGGAGGGCTGTTTCCGAGACTACAAGCGGGATTGCCTGGCCTCTCAGCAAAGGGGAGGGCTGTTTCCGAGAATCAAAGCGGGATTTGCCGGCCTCTCAGCCAAGGAGAGGGCTGTTTCTGATACTCCAAGCGGGATTGCCTGGCCTCAAAGCCATGGGAGGGCTGTTTCCGAGACTCCAAGCGGGATTGCCTGGCCTCTCAGCCAAGGGGAGGGCTGTTTCCGAGACTCCAAGCGGGATTGGCAGGCCTCTCAGCCAAGGGGAGGGCTGTTTCCGAGAATCCAAGCGGGATTGCCTGGCCTCTCATCCAAGGGGAGGGCTGTTTCCGAGAATCCAAGCGGGATTGCCTGGCCTCTCAGCCAAGGGGAGGGCTGTTTCCGAGAATCCAAGCGGGATTGGCCGGCCTCTCAGCCAAGGGGAGGGCTGTTTCCGAGACTCCAAGCGGGATTGGCAGGCCTCTCAGCCAAGGGGAGGGCTGTTTCTGAGAATCCAAGCGGGATTGGCCGGCCTCTCAGCCAAGGGGAGGGCTGTTTCTGAGAATCCAAGCGGGATTGGCCGGCCTCTCAGCCAAGAGGAGGGCTGTTTCTGAGACTCCAAGCGGGATTGCCTGGCCTCTCAGCCAAGGGAGGGCTGTTTCCGAGACTCCAAGCGGGATTGGCCGGCCTCTCAGCCAAGGGGAGGGCTGTTTCTGAGACTCCAAGCGGGATTGGCCGGCCTCTCAGCCAAGGGAGGGCTGTTTCTGAGACTCCAAGCGGGATTGGCCGGCCTCTCAGCCAAGGGAGGGCTGTTTCTGAGACTCCAAGCGGGATTGGCGGCCTCTCAGCCAAGAGGAGGGCTGTTTCTGAGACTCAAGCGGGATTGGCCGGCCTCTCGGCCAACGGGAGGGCTGCTTCCGAGACTCCAAGCGGGATTGGCCGGCCTCTCAGCCAAGGGAGGACTGTTTCCGAGACTCCAAGTGGGATTGGCTGGCCTCTCAGCCAAGGGGAGGGCTGTTTCCGAGACTACAAGCGGGATTGCCTGGCCTCTCAGCCAAGGGAGGGCTATTTCCAAGACTCCAAGCGGGATTGGCCGGCCTCTCAGCCAAGGGGAGGGCTGTTTCCGAGAATCAAAGCGGGATTGGCCGGCCTCTCAGCCAAGGAGAGGGCTGTTTCTGAGACTCCAAGCGGGATTGCCTGGCCTCTCAGCCAAGGGAGGGCTGTTTCCGAGAATCCAAGCGGGATTGGACGGCCTCTCAGCCAAGGGAGGGCTGTTTCGAGAATCCAAGCGGGATTGGACGGCCTCTCAGCCAAGGGGAGGGCTGTTTCCGAGAATCCAAGCGGGATTGGCCGGCCTCTCAGCCAAGGGGAGGGCTGTTTCCGAGAATCCAAGCGGGATTGGCCGGCCTCTCAGCCAAGGGAGGGCTGTTTCCGAGAATCCAAGCGGGATTGGCCGGCCTCTCAGCCAAGGGGAGGGCTGTTTCCGAGACTCCAAGCGGGATTGGCCGGCCTCTCAGCCAAGGGGAGGGCTGTTTCCGAGAATCCAAGCGGGATTGCCGGGCCGCTCATCCAGGGGGAGGGCTATTTCGAGACTCCAAGCGGGATTGGCCGGCCTCTCAGCCAAGGGGTGGGCTATTTCCGAGACTCCAAGCAGGATTGGCTGGCCTCTCAGCCAAGGGAGGGCTGTTTCCGAGAATCCAAGCGGGATTGGCCGGCCTCTCAGCCAAGGGAGGACTGTTTCCGAGACTCCAAGTGGGATTGGCCGGCCTCTCAGCCAAGGGGAGGGCTGTTTCCGAGACTCCAAGCGGGATTGCCTGGCCTCTCAGCCAAGGGAGGGCTATTTCCGAGACTCCAAGAGGGATTGGCCGGCCTCTCAGCCAAGGGGTGGGCTGTTTCCGAGACTCCAAGCGGGATTGGCTGGCCTCTCAGCTAAGGAGAGGGCTGTTTCCGATACTCCAAGCGGGATTGGCCAAACTCTCAGCCAAGCGGAGGGCTTTTCCAAGGCTCCAAGCGGGATTGGCCGGCCTCTCAGCCAAGGGGAGGGATGTTTCCGAGACTCCAAGCTGAGAGGGGAGAACAGGTGTGCTCAGCGTATGACAGCGTGGTTTGCATGTGTGGGCGAGGTCGAGCATGCAAGTCCCTCCAAGGCATGGAGGTTCCGTTGGCCCAAGTTTGGCCCAATTCTATAGTTAATGCTATATTATTGTAGTTGAACTATAAATCCCAGCAACTGCAACTCCCAAATGCCAAGGTCTATTTCTCCCAAACTCCACCAGTGTTTGCATTTGGGTATATTGAGTATTCATGCCAAGTTTGGTCCAGATCCATCATTATTTGACTCCACAGTGCTCTCTGGATGTAGGTGAACTACAACTCCCAAACTCAAGGTCAGTGCCCACCAAACCCTTCCAGAATTTTCTGTCAGTCATGGGAGTTCTGTGTGCCAAGTTGGGTTCAATTCCATCACTGGTGGAGTTCAGAATGCTCTTTGATTGTAGGTGGACTATAAATCCCAGCAACTACAACTCCCAAATGACAAAACCAACCCCATCAGTATTCAAATTTGGGCATACTGGGTATTTGTGCCAAATCTGGTCCAGTGAATGAAAATACATCCTGCGTATCCGGTATTTACATAACGATTCATAATAGTAGTAAAATGACGGTTATGGAAGTACCGACGAAAATAATATTATGGTTGGGGGTCGCCACAACGTGAGGAAGTGTATTAAGGGGCCGAAGCATTAGAAAGGTTGAGGAATACGGTCTGAAATCCCTTTCTTTCCCTGTTCATTCATGGAATTGGCCCCTCCCTCCTCTCAGATGTACACGAAGTAGTAGCAATACTTCTAATTGTAGAGCGAAGCCTTCTCTACGCAGAACAGGCGATCGTCACCCCAAATCCACTTGCCAGAGAGGGAGCGGCATCTTTGAGCGGTTAGCCTTCCTTCCCCATTGTGCTTTTCGGTCCCACCCACTCCTGCCCTCTCGCTGGAGCTGGGCAAAGCCATGGCATTGTCTCACCAAGACACCTGCTCGCTTGCTCGCTTGCGCGCGTGCTTGCCTTTCCTCTTTCCGTGCGTGTCTGTGCATGTGGACATGTGCGCAGCCTAACACCCGACCGATATGTACACGGCAACAGGCCTGTAAAAATGGCTGCTTGAAGGAGACGGCTCACGGCAAGGGAAGGAAAACACCTCGCCGGGGAGCGTTTCCTTCTGTGCTCTTTGCAGAGGCGAAGGAGTTCAACATTTGGTTCAATTCCATCGTTGGTGGAGTTGGATTGTAGGAGTACTACGTATACATTTGGCTAGTGTTTCCCAACCTTTTTTGAGCCGCGGCACACTTTTTACATCGACAAAATCCTGGGGCACACCCCACCAAAATGACCCAAAATGACACTCTAACACAGTAATACATATAGTTAATATGTTTTTAAATGTATTTATACACTCAGTGTGAAACCTGGGCCTGTTTCGATGAACACAACAGAGATATCCTGGCAGGAATGGCAGAAAGACACAAACTTCCCACACAGAACTCCCATAACCAAGAAAATATGCTATAAGAGTTTAGTGGGCATTGACCTTGAGTTTTGGAGTTGTAGTTCACCTATATCCAGAGAGCACTGTGGACTCAAACAATGTTGGATCAGGACCAAGCTTGGCATGAATACTCAATATGCCCAAATGTGAACACAGATGGAGTTTGGGGAAAATACATCTTGACATTTGGGAGTTACAGTTTCTGGGATTTATAGTTAACACACAAACAAAGAGCATCCTGAAGTCTTGCAACAATGTAATTGAACCAAACTTGGCATATGGAACTCTCATTACCAACAGAAGGTACTGAAAGGGTTTGCTTGGGAATTGACCTTGAGTTTGGAAGTTGTAGTTCACCTACACACCAGAGAGCACTGTGGACTGAAATAATGATGGATCTGTACCACACTTGAAATGAATACTCAATATGCCCAAATATGAACGCAGATGAAGTTCAGGGGAAACGGACCTTGCCATTTGGGAGTTATAGTTGCTGGGATTTATAGTTCCCCTACAATCAAAGAGCATTCTGAACCCCACCAATGATAGAACTGGGCCAACCTTCCCACATAGAACACCCAGGTGGCTCCCTTCCTGAATGGCTCTCTCCTCTTCCACACCAGAAGGAAGGCACTCACTCGGTCATGATTTGCCTGCCTGCCTTCCTTCTTTCCTGCGGTTTGAAAGAAGAAGCCGGTGGGCCTGCCTTGGACTGCACTCCTCACTTCCGCTTCCGTTCCCCGCCGTCCCTCGATTGGCCCTTCCTCCTGCGCCTCCTCCCACAAGCAGCAGCAGCAAGAGTTTGGCAGGAGGGGGAAGAAAGGGGGGAAGAGAGGTTTTCCCGCGGCACACCAGGTGATCGTTCACGGCACACTAGTGTGCCACGGAACAGTGGTTGGGAAACACTGCATTAGGCCTGGGTAGGTTCGTTCAGTATCTTCTTAAATCGGAATAAATTCGAAGCGATTTTGAAGCCATTTGGGAACTATTTCGAAGCTTTTTCCGCCAGAATTGGTAAGCGAGTCGGAAATGATTCAGCTTTTCAAACCAGTGTGGATGGATTCCCTTCCTTTCCTTGCCCTCCCACGAGAAGGACCCAGGGAACTGCCCCACCGCGGGCTACTTATAGGGGAGTGGGCGGGGTTTCACTAATGATTGACATTTATCTTTCTAGAACAGGGGTGGGCAATTATTTTTCCAAGGGAGGGCTGCACCTAAAGGCGGAATTACATTCTAATCTACATTATTTATTTATTTATTTACTATATATTACACATCATTAATATTAACATATTAATATCTCAAGAAATATTCATATATTATTTGTATTAATAACATAATTATTATATTATAGTATATATATAGACATAATATATTGAAATAATAATATAATATACCATTATATTACATTATTTATTATATTATACTATTATTATTATAAAATTATTATAAAATTATTATAATAAAAACCACTAAAATTAAATTAAATGAAATTCAAGAAGACAAGGTGCGAACCAAGATGGAATGGCCCAATGAACCCAGCCCAGAGGATGGCAAAGCGAACCCAGCCGTCGCCGCAGCAGAGAGCAGAGCAGCAGGCGATTGGAGGCTGCAGGCCTCTGCCTGCTCTCGCCCCCAGCCGTTCCTCAGCTGATCGCCCTGCTATGGAATGCCTGCGGGGGGAGCAGTCGGCGATCTGAGGTGACTGATCGCCCTGGCGACCCGGAAGACAATTAAGACGATTTAGTCTTCCGGGTCGCCAGGGAGATCAGCCTCCGCAGGTCACCAAGTGCTCCCGCTGCAGGCCCGGATCGCCTCCAGGGATGGCTGGCACTCTAAAGCCGCCGCTCCTCCGACCTGTCTGCCGACACAGGCCCCACAGAGCCCGCGATGGGATGGCGGCAGCGGCACCCCTTCCTCTTGGCCCCCCTTTCTCTTGGCTGCCGGGCCGCATCTGGCCCGCGGGCCGTAGGTTGCCCACCTCTGTTCTAGAAGGTTCCGACATTGCTTTGCGCTGGTGCACAATACATGTACGAATTCACAGGTGACCACTCAGGGAACTACGGTTACAGGTAAGCAACCAATAAATTTCTTCCCTCCCGCGTCAGACTGAGGTTTTTTGCAGGTTTTTGCGCATTGCGGAATCGCGGATGCCATTAACGAAGCGATTCCAAAAATTTCGGAAATAATTAGAGCATTGAATCACCAGTAGGCCTGTTTTCGAACTGAAAAAATATGTTTCGGAAGTCGAATCGGATATTGGCTTTGGATGTGAACCACGTCCGATTTCTTTTAGTGATTTTATCAAAATGAATTCGGTTGTATTCCGATATTCGGAAGTATTTGGAAATAGCGTCCGCGATTGCGCAGTGCGTGAAAATCGGCAGAAGGGAGAGTCAAAACACGCCTTTTAAAGCCTACTGGCACCTCCCCTCTCTTGCTGCCTTACCCAGATTGGCTGGTGGAAATCTGGTGATTGCACACAAGCCACCTGATAGTCATCAGCCAATGTTAAGAGGCAGCAAGAAAGGGCGGGAATGACATCCAAGAAGGGCGGCAGAGCTCTCGGAATGGCAAATCCACTTCCTGTTTGGGGCGCTGTTCTCGATATTGCTTCAATTATTGGAAGTCCAAAAAAAACCATCCGAAAATCAGAAGTATCCGATTATCGGAAACAGGCCTAATCACCAGTGCCCCCTACATCCGAAACTAGTTTTGAAATCAATCCCCCCGGCCACCCCACCAGTATTCAAATGTGGGCATATCGGGTATTTGAATGAAAATATATCTTGCATTTCAGATACTTATATGACGATTCAGAACAGTAGCAAAATTACAGAAACGAAAATAATGTTATGGTTGGGGTGACTGGATTAAGGGGTCACAGCATTGGGAAGGTTGAGAAACACTGTATTGGGGAGTGCTTAAGCTTCTCATTGTGTGTATGACAGTGTTTCCCAACCAGTGTGCCGTGAGCGATCCTCAGGTGTGCCGTGGGAAATGGGAACCTCCAATACCCTTTCTTCCCCCTCCTGCCGAACACTTTTTCTTCTCCACTCGGGCTCCCTTCTTCCCAGCCTCGCTCTGCTCGCTTTGCCTCGCTTTGCTCTGGGGCGAGGCTGCGCAGTAGCGCCCACACGGGTCACGTCTTCCTCCCTCCCCGCTCCCCTCCTGAACACGCTCACGCTGCCCCCTCGGATCAAAATGGCGGCAGAAGCGGCAGAGTAGAAGAAAAAGTAAGTGTTCGGCAGGAGGGGGAGAAAGGTGTTGCGAAGGGGAAGGGGGAGGAAGAGGTCTCTGTCGAAAGCTGGCATGGGCAAACTTGGACCTTCCAGGTGTTTTGGACTCCAACTCCCACCATTCCTAGCAGCCTCAGGCCCTTTTCCTTTTCCCCCTCAGCCATTTAAGCAGGAAAGGGCCTCAGGCTGTTAGGAATGGTGGGAGTTGAAGTCCAAAGCACCCGGAGAACGAAGTTTTCCCATGCCTGTTTTAGTGACCTTAAAGTGGTGAGCCTCCTTCCAACATTGTGATTCTGGATAGAAAACAAACAGCAACATAACATAACATTGTTTGAGTCCACAGTGCTCTCTGGGTGTAGGTGAACTACAACTTCCAAACTCAAGGTCAATTCCCAAGCAAACCCTTTCAGTACTTTCTGTTGGTAATGAGAGTTCAATATGCCAAGTTTGGTTCAATTCCATTGTTCAAGAGTTCAGGATGCTCTTTGATTGTATGTTAACTATAAATTCCAGAAACTGTAACTCCCAAATGTCAAGGTCTATTTTCCCCAAACTCCATCTGTGTTCACATTTCGGCATATTGAGTATTCATGCCAAGTCTGGTCCTGATCCAACATTGCTCTCTGGATATAGGTGAACTACAACTCCAAAACCCAAGGTCAATGCCCACCAAACTCTTATAGCATTTTCTCTTGGTTATGGGAGTTCTGTGTGGGAAGTTTGTGTCTTTCTGCCATTCCTGCCAGGATATCTATGTTGTGTTCATCGAAACAGGCCCAGGTTTCACCCTGAGTGTATAAATACATTTAAAAACATATTAACTATATGTATTACTACTGTGTTAGAGTGTCATTTTGTGTCATTTTGGTGGGGTGTGCCCCAGGATTTTGTCAATGTAAAAAGTGTGCCGCGGCTCAAAAAAGGTTGAAAAACACTGTTGTATGAGACTATGACAGAGGCAAAATGATTCTGGGGACGGGGTTGCAGCAAGTACCCCTCCCAGCCATGCTTGCGTTTCTCCCAGTCTCTTCCGATAGGAACTGGAGTGAGCATGTACGCACTCCCTCCTCCTCCAAAGCACCATCGCCGCTACTTCGTGATTTTCCTCTGCTCGTTCCAAAAAACCCAAACTATAATCAGGCTCCTAAATTTAGACAATACCAACCAGTGGCCTGCCCAGTCCTTTCACCACATGTGAGGCCATTTAGGCGGAATGCTTGCCGGCCCTCCCTCCCTCCCTCCTTCCTTCTTTCTGGGAGAGGAATGAGATATCCCCATCTTGAGAAGATGCTGCCCATCCAAGCCAATTTCCCTGTGGAATTGTCTCACTAGAAAGACACAAATGTGTGTGGATGGTGTGCACATGTCATACAATCCAGCTCACCTATTCAAACGTCTGTAAATTAGCGTTTCTCAGCCCGGGGGGGGGGGGGGTTACGATGGGGTTTCAGAGGGGTTGCCAAAGACCATCAGAAAACACATGATTTTCTGTTCGTCATGGGTTCTGCGTAGGAAGTTTGGCCCAGTTCTATCATTGGTGGGGTTCAGAATGCTCTTTGATTATAGGGGAACTATAAATCCCAGCAACTACAACTCCCAAATGTCAAGGTCTATTTCCCCTGAACTCCATCTGCGTTCATATTTGGTTCAATTCCATTCTTGCAAGAGTTCAGGATGCTCTTTGATTGTGTGTTCACTATAAATCCCAGAAACTGTAACTCCCAAATGTCAAGGTCTATTTTCCCCAAACTCCATCTGTGTTCACATTTGGGCATGTTGAGCATTCATGCCAAGTTTGGTCCTGATCCAACATCGATTGAGTCCACACTGCTCTCTGGATGTAGGTGAACTACAACTCCCAAACTCAACGTCAATGCCCACCAAACTCTTCCAGTGTTTTCTGTTGGTCATGGGAGTTCTGTGTGGGAAGTTTGGTTCGATTCCATTGTTGGTGGGGTTCAGAATGCTCTTTGCTTGTTGGTGAACTATAAATCCCAGCAAGTACATCTCCCAAATGTCCATTTCCCCCCAAATCCACTGGTGTTCACATTTGGGCATATTGAGTATCTGTGCCAAGTTTGGTCCAGATCCATCATTGTTTGAGTCCACAGTACTCTCTGGATGTAGGTGAACTACAACTCCCAAACTCAACGTCAATGCCCACCAAACTCTTCCAGTGTTTTCTGTTGGTCATGGGAGTTCTGTGTGGGAAGTTTGGTTCGATTCCATCGTTGGTGGAGTTCAGAATGCTCTTTGCTTGTTGGTGAACTATAAATCCCAGCAAGTACATCTCCCAAATGTCAAGGTCCATTTCCCCCCCAAATCCACTGGTGTTCACATTTGGGCATATTGAGTATCTGTGCCAAGTTTGGTCCAGATCCATCATTGTTTGAGTCCACAGTACTCTCTGGATGTAGGTGAACTACAACTCCAAAACTCAAGGTCAATGCCCACCAAACTCTTCCAGTGTTTTCTGTTGGTCATGGGAGTTCTGTGTGGGAAGTTTGGTTCGATTCCATCGTTGGTGGAGTTCAGAATGCTCTTTGCTTGTAGGTGAACTATAAATCCCAGCAAGTACTGTACATCTCCCAAATGTCAAGGTCCATTTTCCCCAAACTCCTCCGGTGTTCACATTTGGGCATATTATGTGTGCCAAGTTTGATCCAGATCCATCATTATTTGAGTCCACAGTGCTCTCTGGATGGAGCTGCTCTTTGATTGCAGGTGAACTATAAATCCCAGTAACTACAACTCGCAGATGTCAAGGTCTATTATCCCCAAAATTCACATTTTGACATATTTAGAACCTGTGCCAAATTTGGCCCAGATCCATCATTGTTTGAGTCCACAGCCCTCTCTGGATGGAGCTGCTCCTTGATTGCAGGTGAACTAGGAAGGAGGGCACACGAAGAGGAGGAAGGAAGGGAAGCCCCGCCCCCAGTGCCGGCATCTGCCCCGGGGGCGGGGCTTCCCTCCGCCGCCTCCTCTTCGCGGCGCACCCTCCTTTCTTGAGTCAAGGAAGGAGGGTGCGCATGAGGAGGAGGAAGGAAGGGAAGCCCCGACCCCGGTGCCAGCATCGGCCCCGGGGGCAGGGCCTCCCTCTGCCGCTTCCTCTTCACGGCGCGCCTCGCACCCTCCTTCCTTGACAAGGGGGCGAGGGTGATAGCGAGGGGCACCATTCCCTCCTACCCCGCCCCATCGCAGTGCTCTCCCCCCGCCCTCCCCCGAGAGAGGGAGTTGCATTGCGGTTTTGGGGGTTTTTTGGGGGTCCGTGTGAATTGCGCCCCCCTTGGCTTGCACCCCTAGGCCATGGCTTGGGGTGGCCTTATGGGTAATCCGGGCCTGGTTTTGGGGTTTTTTTGGGGTCCGTGTGAATTGCACCCCCCTTGACTTGTGCCTCTAGGCCATGGACTGGGGTGGCCTTATGGGTAATCCGGGCCTGGTTTGGGGGTTTTTTTTGGGTCCGTGTGAATTGCACCCCCCTTGGCTTGTGCCACTAGGCCATGGACTGGGGTGGCCTTATGGGTAATCCGGGCCTGGTTTTGGGGGTTTTTTTTGGGTCCGTGTGAATTGCGCCCCCCTTGGCTTGTGCCACTAGGCCATGGACTGGGGTGGCCTTATGGGTAATCCAGGCCTGGTTTTGGGGGTTTTTTTGGGTCCGAGTGAATTGCGCCCCCCTTGGCTTGCGCCACTAGGCCATGGACTGGGGTGGCCTTATGGGTAATCCGGGCCTGGTTTGGGGGGTTTTTTTTGGGTCCATGTGAATTGCACCCCCCTTGGCTTGTGCCACTAGGCCATGGACTGGGGTGGCCTTATGGGTAATCCGGGCCTGGTTTGGGGGTTTTTTTTGGGTCCGTGTGAATTGCACCCCCCTTGGCTTGTGCCACTAGGCCATGGACTGGGGTGGCCTTATGGGTAATCCGGGCCTGGTTTGGGGGGTTTTTTTTGGGTCCGTGTGAATTGCGCCCCCCTTGGCTTGTGCCACTAGGCCATGGACTGGGGTGGCTTTATGGGTAATCCGGGCCTGGTTTTGGGGTTTTTTGGGTCCGAGTGAATTGCGCCCCCCTTGGCTTGCGCCACTAGGCCATGGACTGGGGTGGCCTTATGGGTAATCCGGGCCTGGTTTGGGGGTTTTTTGGGTCCGTGTGAATTGCGCCCCCCTTGGCTTGCACCACTAGGCCATGGCCTAGGGTGGTCTTATGGGTAATCCAGGCCTGGCTTGTAGGTGAACTATACATCCCAAATAAGAAAGTCAATCCTTTCCCCAACCCCACCAGTTATCAAATTTGGGCTTATCGGGTATTTGTGTCCAATTTGGTCTCGTGAATATCGGATAGTTATATTACGATTCATAACAGGAGCAAAATGACAGTTATGAATTAGGAACCGTAATCGCCTCCCAACAAAGGATTCCCCCAGGCAGTCCAAAGCCAGACCTTGAAAACTGTCGCGGGTCATCACAACATGAAGAACTGTATTATGGGGTCGTGGCATTAGGAAGGCTGCGAAACCGTCTTCTAAATATGCCCAAGACTGTCTACTTGAGCTGAGCATCAAGGGAGCGGGGTGCGCTGATGCAAAAAGGGAGAGTGAGAGCTGTGAACAGACCCGGTTGTTTTCCCTCCTGCTGGAGATTAAAGGCCCTGATTGCCCTCCAGAGAGAACGTCTGCCATGAAGCTTTGCCCACACTGGAGGGGAGAAGAAGGGCCTGACCGGGGTCACGTACGCAGCCCCCTGCCCCAAAACACAGGCACACATGAGAGAGAGGCACACAGGTCGCCCATCTCCACCTAGGAACCCAGCCATGTCCACTCAGGTCCAGCCACATGCCACGTTTGTCCCGCTTTCCCCACTTGGTGCACACAAAGAGCTTCTCTCTCCTCCGCACACACATCCCCATTGTCACAGGCTGTTGTTATTCCATCGCCCTATTCATACCCTGCCTGCTATCATAGGCTTCCTCCCTGATCTGCTCATGGGAAGCTAGCTACATCCCCTCTTTGGCCCCATAAACCTCGTCCTTACACGGGGTCGCAACCCTCCTGTGTATAAGCCACGCATGACACCAGCCTCTCCTTGAACGCAGGGAGACTCTCTTTCTCTCTCTCTCATACACACAATCCACCACGTCACATGGACCTTGTTCGACTCCTACACCTACTATCGCTCAGCCACATCCTTTACACAGCAATCCGATATGTGAGGGTTGAATGAAAAGTAATGCCTCCACCTTCGCTACTTGGGTTTGGATGGGAATATTTTAATAAATCAAATGCGGAAATAATCCTTAGAGCAGGGTCAAAGAGCCATGAAAGCAAAATATTTGGAAATTTATTTCAGTGAGAGCCATATAATATCTATATATATAAAAGGAAGAGTCGTCATGTGAAGACTACCTCAAACAGAGAAACCTTACAACGCAGAAACACAAAGCTTGCCAACAGAAATACGCCTCAAGCAAGGTACGTTTGTAGCAAAGAAACTTTCCCCCCTAAAACCCAAAAGGCCCCACAAAACGAGTAAAAATAAAACTACATTTCCCAGCATCCTCCGGGGCTGCCAAAGACTCCCCCAGCCTCTACATTCTGACAACATGATTGGCTGCCAATAAGGGCGGATTTGCATAACTGCTGTACTGGCCAGCCAACATGAACATTCCGACCCATAACAAACTGTCAGATGAGTGCCAGAGGATCCTCCAACACTTTCAAATCAGAAGCCCATGATGGAGATCAACACCATTCAAGGGGAGCTCTTCTTCCTTTCCCAAAAGATCTCCAGTGGCTTGGAATTCCACATTAATAAGAGGACCATCCAGCAACAATGGGGTTTGCCAAGGAGGGTGCTCCAGCCCCTCTATATGCTGGCTCCAAGGGATGGAGGTCATCACCAAGTACCTTCTGATGCCCAGCGCTGGAAGAGCTCCCTCAGATGGCCTGTCCATGAGGAAAGCCTCGTCGGACATCGACCAATGGGTGCAAAAGACACAGAGCAGGACATCTTGAAAAAGAGAGGAGCAGACAGTAAGCTAGACATGAAGATCTTGAGAAAGGTGGCTAAAAAGGATACGGAAAGGATTTTTAACAGTCCCCAACAGACACTGGACGCAGCTGTGAAGATAGAGATCCCCTGGCAGGACAAGCCCTCCCCAAGCTGATCCGTCCTGGCCATGGTACAAGTCAAACCCGAAGGACTGCAGGCAAAGAGCTGAGGCACAAACATAAAACACCCAATTCACTAACAACAATTCCAACCCTTACATACTCAGATTTTCTCGCATCTCCTAAATAGGGCACAGCAACGCGTGCCGGGTACAGCTAGTATAATATATTTTAAGACTGAAAATGTGAGTAGGATTCCCCCGGCAGAATGATGGGACACTTCATTTTTTTTTTATAAATAATTTTTGTTTTATCAGGTATATAAAAACAAATAAAGAGGTGGAACAATCATAGAATCATAGGAAAGTAGGAAAACATATAACAAACTGAGACAGAAAAGTACCTCTGTGGAGTCCATCACTCCAACAGGAGTAGAGAGAGAGAGAGAAAAAGAGAAAGAAGAAGAAAAAAAGGGGGGGGGGTTTTAAAAGAAAGAATTTTGACTTCCATTCATCTTCGTTTCGTCTTAATCCATTTTTATCCATTGTGCTCATTTTATATTGGATCTTTCAGTAATGTTTAGTTTTAATATTCTTATTTTTCTTCATCCGGTCCGTCCTCCATCCTTAGCTCCCCTTGAATGGTGTTGATCTCCATCCTGGGCTTCTGATTTGACAGTCTTGGAGGATCCTCTGGCAATCTACTGGTGTCTATCTCTATTTATCTTACCCTGGGAGGGTTGTGTTTCCTTGTCTATATATTCTTGCATCCCATGATGGGACACTTCAGACCTGGCTCTGCAAAAGGCATGCTCAGGACTCTGGGAAGGAAGGGAAGACGGAAGGAAGAAAGGGGGAAAGAAAGAAAAGAAGACAGAGGGACTAAAGGGGGGAGGGGAAGAAAGAAAAGAAGAACGAACTATGGAAAAGGAAGAAAAGAAAAGCAGGAGAGAGACAAGGAGGGGGGAAGAAAGAAGGAAATGGGGAGGAAAGGAAAGGGTGGGGAAAAGAAAGGAAAGGGAGTGAGGAAAAAGTAAAATAATGAAGGGAAAAGAAGAAAAGAAAGAAGGGGAGAGAGAGGGAAGTGAAATGAAAGGAAGGAGAAGGAAAGGAAGACTTGGGGAAAAGAATAGAAGGGGAAGGAAGGAAGGAAGGAAGGAAGGAAGGAAGGAAGGAAGGAAGGAAGGAAGGAAGGGGAGGGAAAAGGAAGGAGAGAAGGAACGGGTGAAGGGGAGAAAGAAAGGAAGAGGGAGAATGGAGGAAAGAAGGAAGGGGAGAGGAGGGAAAAGGAAGGAGAGAAGGAAAGGGTGAAGGGGAGAAACGAAGGAAGAGGAAGGAAGGAAGAGGGAGAATGGAGGAAAAAGGGGAGAGAGGAAAGGAAAAGGAAGGAGAGAAGGAAATAATGGAAGAGGAAGGAAGGAACAAAGAGCGAGGGAGGAAAGAAGGTAGGGAGAGAGGGAGGAAAAAGAAAGAAAAGAAAAAAAGAAAAGAGGAAGGGGAAAGGGAGAGGGAGGGAGGGAAGAAAAGGAAGAAGGAAGGAAGGAAGGAAGGAAGGAAGGAAGGAAGGAAGAAGGAAGGAAGGGCCAAGGAGGACCTTGGTGTCGATGTCGGCGAGGCAGTCCCTCCGGAAGGCGTCAATGAAGCAGTGGCCGACGATGGGGGCAATGAGCTGGGCATCCCCCAGGGGCAGTGAGGCCGGGTCCGCAGCGCCAGGGCCAGGCCCGCCACCGCCGCCTCTCCCAAAGCCCGTGGCAGAGGATGAAGAGGAAGACGAGGGCGAGGCACCACCGCCGGGCGAAGAGGGCTCAGGGCCCCAAGAGCAGCGGGGGATGAGGAAGTGGTGGCGATGGCGGCGCGGAAGTGGCAGTCGCGGCGCATTTATGTCACTCCTCCCCACTGCATGCTGGGAACCTGAGGCCCGGGCTGCTCTGGAGAGCCAGATGCAATCATGAAAAGAGCCACATCTGGCTCCCGAACCATAGGTTCCCTACCCCTGCCTTAGAGTGTGCTCTTTAACTACCACTATACACTTTTCCACATAAGCACCAGAATATTGGATGTATTTCTGCCAACGATGAACAAGTTTGCTGAAGCCATCATGGAAGAAGTCTGTGTGCTTTCATTTCAGACGTCTGCATCCTGGGTCCCCATTGTGCACAGATCTTCCGATAGCCAAGCAAAGCAATAATGTGACCCACACGTTCTTGTCAAATGCCGATTATGCTTGGAATTTCTCTCTGAATGATACGACGATCGTCCTGAATCAATCTGTCAACCTTTTGCTTGTGAAACTCGGTGGTTGCTGTCACAGGACGTCCAACTCTTTGTTTGTCACGCAAGTCAGATGTTCCCATCTCAACGTCTTTAAACTTACTCGCCAACAGTACTCACATCAATACAATCCCGATCAACAGCTTTGGGGTGACGCCTTCTGCGGTCAAGAATTCAATGACTGCACGTTGTTTAAGTCGCATTGACTGAACGTCTGCGCAGGGTTTAATACGTTGCACTTTAACAACACAACCGTTCAATGCTGAGGCTTCCCGCCAAAATTGAACTGTGGGGGAGAGTCTACTGAACAAGCCAGTACCTGTTGCATACCAGTACTGCCATCTGTTGAGGAGTTACCTAGGTGGAGGCATTACTTTTCATTCAACCCTCATACATTTTCATACCTGTGTGCATTCGCATCCATGTCTCCGGATTGAGACCTGTTTCCGCTCACAATCTAAAAAATATACTAATATATTTTCAATCTACCTCCATAACATTTATTTATTTATTTTTATTTACAATATATCTACCCCACCCTTCTCAACCTCCAAGGGGAGACTCAGAGCGGCTGACACTGGCAACAATTCGATGCCGCAATATCACAATATAAACAATATAAAACCAAAAATATACAATAGACTAAAAACAATAACATCAATTATACAGTCATATAGCTGTTTCCATTATGGTCCAGTTTAATGTCCAAAGTGCCATTGTGCCTGCTAGCCAAAAAGCCTGGTTCCAAAACTGCGATTTCAGTTTTTTCCTAAAGGAAAGGAGGGAGAATGCCGATCTAATCTCACTGGGGAGCAAATTCCACAATTGGAGGGTCACCACCGAGAAGGCCCTGTCCCTCGTCCCCACCAGACGCATTTGTGAGGCCGGTGGGACCGAGAGCAGGGCCTCCCCGGTGGATCTTAAACTATGAGGCGGAGTGTAGAAGGAGATATTTTTAATTTATTTATTATTTACAGTATTTTTTACGACTAACTCACCATAGTGGGAGTTGTAGTTTACCCTACAGCCGGAGAGCACACTGAACCTCACTCATACGATGCATCTAGAGCAAACTTGCCCAATGTAACAAACGTGAAGTACTGATGGAGTTTCGTGGGGTTAACCTGGCACGATGGGAGTTGTAGTTCACCCAGAACCGTATGCTTTATTTATTTATTTTTTTTAATTTTATCGCAATTAGAAAATCGACTTTTTCAAATAACCCGGGCAACACTGGGTACCCAAGCTAGTTGATAATAGAAATGGCTGTTTTTGATCAGCAAACCTATCCATTCTTCACTGGCTTTTGCAGGATGGTTTAATTCCGTCTTGACCCTCCATGGCAAGCTTAGGACATTCTCCAGGTATCAGGGTACTCATCCTAGAGCAGTGGTTCTCAACGTTCCTAGTGCCATGACCCCTTAATACAGTTCCTCATGTTGTGGTGACCCCCGACCATAAAATAATTTTTGTTGCTACTTCATAACTGCAATTTTGCTACTGTTATGAGTCATAATGCAAATATCTGTATTTTCATTCACCGGACTAAATTTGGCACAAATACCCAATACGCCGAAATTTGAATACTTGTGGGGTTGGGGGCGTTAGGATGTGTGTGGATCGATTTTGTTATTTGGAAGTTGTAGTTGCTGGGATTTACCGTTAACCTACAATCAAAGAGCATTCTGAACTCCACTAAAGATGGAGTTGACCCAAACTTGGCACACGGAACTCCTATGACCAACAGAAAATACTGGAAGGATTTGGTGGGCATTGACCTTGAGTTTGGGAGTTGTAGTTCACCTACATCCTTCCAGAGAGTACTGTGGACTCAAACAATGATGAATCTGGACCAAACTTGGCATTAAGACTCAATATGCCCAAATGTGAACACTGGTGGAGTTTGGGGAAAATAGACTTGAAACTTGGGAACTGTAGTTGCTGGGATTTATAGTTCACCTACAACCAAAGAGCATTCTGAACCCCGCCAACGATAGAATTGGGCCTAACTTCCCAACAGAACCCCCATAACCAACAGAAAATACTGTGTTTTCTGATGGTCTTTGGCGACCCCTCTGACAGCCTCTCACGACCCCTCCAGGGGTCCCGACCCCCAGGTTGAGAAACACTGTCCTAGAGGAACTGGGGAAAGTGGGTGCTTAAGCTTGCATCTATGAATGGGATGTAGAGAGAAGAACAAAGGACTCTATGTCACATTTGTTGACCTCACCTTCGACACCAAGTTTCAAAGCCTTCGACACTGTGAGCAGAAAAAGGTCTGTGGCAGATCCTGGAACGTCTAGGATGTCCCCCCAAATTCCTCAAAATGATTACCCTGTTACATGAGGGCCAGCGCGGTCAAGTCAGATACGGCGATGCTCTCTCGGAGCCCTTTCTCATAACTAATGGAGTGAAACAAGGTTGTGTTCTTGCACCAACCCTATTTTTACAATCTTCTTCAGCATGATGCTCCAAAGGGCTACGGCAGACCTCGAAGAAGAAGGTGGCATATATATACGCTATCGTACTGATGGCAGCTTGTTCAACTTAAGCCGTCTGAGGGCTCACACTAAGACTCTAAATTATCTAGTCCGTGAGCTGCTTTTTGCTGACGATGCTGCCCTTGTCGCCCATTCAGAAGCAGCTCTGCAGCGCCTCACATCCTGCTTTGCAGCAGCTGCAGAGCTGTTTGGGCTGGAAGTCAGCCTGAAGGAAACGGAAGTCCTCTACCGCAACACAGGAAGAACACCATCATCCCCACGTCAGCATAGGCACATCTGTGCTTAAGTCCGTTCAGCAGTTCACCTACCTGGGAAGCATCCTCTCTTCAGATGCCAGGATTGACAAAGAGCTAGATCACAGATTAGCAAAGGCATAGAGTGCATTCGGAAGGCTTCACAAAAGAGTCTGGAGCAACAAGCACCTGAGGCAAAGCACCAAAATAAGTGTGTACAGAGCTATCGTACTGTCCATTCTCCTATATGGGTCTGAAACATGGGTTACCTATCACCAACACCTATGACTCCTCGAACGCTTTCATCAGCGCTGTCTTCGCACAATGCTAAATATACACTGGACCGACTATGTGATGAATGTTGCTGTCCTTGAGCAAGCAGGGATCACCAGCATTGAGGCCATGCTATTGAGAACACAGCTGGGCTGGGAAGGACACGTCTCTAGGATGGAGGACCACCGCCTCCCAAAGATAATTTATTTATTTATTTATTTATTTATTCAATTTTGTATTCCGCTCCTCCCCACAGGCTCAGGGCGGATAACAACAGTGTATATGGGCATCATGTCACAGACATGCAGCCCTACAATAAAAGCATAAAACACATTAAAAGCACAATCCAATACAATGCGGGTGCAGGGTGACATACATAAGTTTCTTGAGGTATAATCCTTCTATGCCTAATTAAAGGCTAGCTCAAAGAGGGCGGTCTTACAGGCCCTTCTGAATGGTACTAGCTCAGAGATGGCTCGAGCACTGTCCGGCAAAGAGTTCCACAGCGCTGGGGCTGCTGCAGAAAAGGCTCTCTGTCTGGTCGCAGATAGGTGACAGGAGCGGACTGATGGTATCGTCAGCAGATTCTGTTCATCTGACCGCAGTGATCTCGGGGGTAAATACGGGGTAAGGCGGTCCCTCAGGTACGCAGGCCCTAGGCTGTTTAAGGCCTTAAAGGTCAATACCAACACCTTGAAGGCGATTCGGTACTCAATAGGAAGCCAGTGCAGCTGCCGGAGGATGGGCGTGATAGTTGTAGTTGTATTTTAATGTATTTTTAATGTATTTTAATTGTTGAAGTGTTTTGGGGTTTATATTGTTATTATGTGGGCATCGAATTGTGCCATACTGTAAGCCGCTCTGAGTCCCCCCTTGGGGGTTGAGAAGAGCGGGGTAAAATCCCGAAATAAATAAATAAATAAATATGCTCCCTCCCCGACGAGCCCGTCAGCAAGCGAGCGGCGGCATTCTGCACTAGCTTGAGTTTCCGAATTGTCGACAAGGGAAGGCCAACGTAGAGGGCGTTACAGTAGTCCAGTCTCGAGATGACCGTCGCTTGGATTACCGCCGCCAGGTCGCTCCCGGACAGGTAGGGTGCCAGTCACCTAGCCTGTCGTAGGTGAAAGAAGAACGCCCTGCTGACCGCAGAGACCTGGGACTCCATGGTCAGCAGGGAGTCCAACTGAACACCCAAGCTCTTAACCGAAGATGACGGGCTAAGCCGCTCGCCATCCAGGGTAGGCAACCGGCACCCACCCAGCCCAGGGCGACCGGGGTGAACTCACCACGGGTCAGCGCAAGAGAGGCGCCCCCAAAAAGAGATACAAGGACTCCCTGAAACAACATCTCAGGCTCGGCCAGATTGCTCACAGACAATGGTCCACCCTGGCCTCACATCGGGAGGCATGGAGATGCACTATCTGCAATGCTGCGGCCTCTTTCGAGAAGACACGCCGAACGGGTCTCGAAGAGAAACGACAACGCAGAAAGAACCGCAACTTGGAAACAACAGCAAGGAGACTTTCTGCTGTGCTTTCTGCACCCGAACTTGCCTATCTCAGATTGGCCTTTTTAGTCATCAACGCGCTTGTAAAAAGCGTGGGATGAGTCCTTCCTAAGAATCTTCGTTCGCGAAGTAATGCCGAGAGAGGTGAATGGGATGCATTGGGAGGGACATTCACAACAAAAGGGGCCCTTGCCTCCCTTACCCACCCACCCACCCACTCTCAGTGCACCTGTCTCTGGTGGACAAAGGCCTGCCAAAGCCAAGTTTACTTTTGCAACCAGCCTCCTCCTTGCCCCAACCCCAATATGGTCCCTTCGCTCTTTTCTTTCTTCCCTCCACTCCAGGCTTTCTCCCCCATTCTCCCCGCACCCAGCTCCACCCCAAGACAAAAGGCGGTGGGAGGGGAAGGGGGGGGGGCAAATTCAGGAGAGACAGGCTCCCTCTTTTGTGCAGCCACACAAAGAACAAGGACTGGAAGCAGATGCCATCTGCTCCCTTGCAACCTGACAGTCTTAAAGAGACAGGCCCGCTCCCCTCCCCCTGCCCTGCTGCCAGAAGGAAAAGAAGGGAGGGTGTGTGGGTGGGTGGGTGTGTGTGTGGAGAGAAAGCAAGGGCGGCTACTGCTGGGTGGCAAAGAGAAGGGGGAAACAACAACCCCTCCCCATTGCAACCCCCAAATCCAAAAACCACTTGGGAGAACATCAAGGATCCTTATATCTTGTAACATTTCCAAGAAGCTACCTGGCTTCAAGCGCTTGCCTATTTGGTCTGCGGGACTTCTCCCGCTATGTGTCCCTGTACTATAGGTCAGTGTTTCCCAACCTTTTTTGAGCCACGGCACACTTTTTACATTTGCAAAATCCTAGGGCACACCACCAACCAAAATGACACAAAATGACACTCTTAACACAGTAATACATACAGTTAATATGTTTTTAAATGTATTTATACACTCAGTGTGAAACCTGGGCCTGTTTCGATGGACACAACATAGATATCCTGGCAGGAATGGCAGAAAGACACAAACCTCCCACACAGAACTCCCATAACCAAGAGAAAATGCTATCAGGGTTTGGTGGGCATTGACCTTGAGTTTTGGAGTTGTAGTTCACCTATATCCAGAGAGCACTGTGGACTCAAACAATGTTGGATCAGGACCAAGCTTGGCATGAATACTCAATATGCCCAAATATGAACGCAGATGGAGTTAAGGGGAAAATAGACCTTGACATTTGAGAGTTTTAGTTGCTGGCATTTATAGTTCCCCTACAATCAAAGAGCATTCTGAACCCCACCAATGATAGAACTGGGCCAAACTTCCCACACAGAAGCCCCAGGAGGCAAGAGGAGGTCTCTACTTGGGGAAAGGGAGGCGGGCCTTCCCAATGCATGGAGAGAGAGAGACCAAGTAGACAATGGGTGGGGAGGGAGGGGGGTGTTAGTAATTTTGTGCCTTTATCGAGGTACGTTTCTTAGGGTTTTTATACTTCAACACACTAGACTCCCCCTTGGAGGTTCCAATTTCCCACGGCACACCTGATGATCGCTCACGGCACACTGGTGTGCCCCGGCACACTGGTTGAGAAACACTGCCCTGCACTGTAGGTGACAGTGAAAGAGCGCAGCGGAAGCGGCCTGGCCTTACAACGCCAGCCAGGATACTGTCTGCAGAGCTTTGTGGCTGAAACATTCAACTGCCCACCCGCCCTTTGTAACACATTATTTTTATTATTATTATTATTATTATTATTATTATTACTAGCTGAGGACCCGGCGGTGCCTGGGTTAATTGAGAAAGGCATTGTGTGGCAAGGTTCGTTTTTATGATTTGGTTATGTGGCTTGCAGTGGTCTCTGGAAGTTAGTGAGGGTACTGCGAGTCCCATCGTCCATGGTCCATCCTTCTCCAAACTGCACCAGGATGTAGAGTGGGTCATGGGGGCTCTGTGTACCAAGTGTGGTCTTGATCAGTCATTGGATGAGGGTCGCAGCGGGCTCTGGAAGTGAGTCAAGATACTGGAAGTCCTATCATCCACGATCCCCCTTCTCCTAACTGCACCAGGATGTAGAGTGGGTCATGGGGGCTCTGTGTGCCAAGTGTGGTCTAGATCAGTCATTGGATGAGGGTCGCAGCGGGCTCTGGAAGTGAGTGAAGGTACTGGAAGTCCTATCATCCACGGCCCCCCTTCTCCTAACTGCACCAGGATGTAGAGTGGGTCATGGGGGCTCTGTGTGTCAAGTGTGGTCTTGATCAGTCATTGGATGAGGGTCGCAGCGGGCTCTGGAAGTGAGTGAAGGTACTGGAAGTCCTATCATCCACGATCCCCCTTCTCCTAACTGCACCAGGATGTAGTGTGGGTCATGGGGGCTCTGTGTGCCAAGTGTGGTCTAGATCAGTCATTGGATGAGGGTTGCAGCCGTCTCAGAAAGTGAGTGAAGGTACTTCAAGTCCCATCATCCATGTTCCGTCCCACTCAAAACTGCACCAGGATGTAGAATGGGTCATGGGTACTCTGTATACCAAGTTTGGGCCTGGTCTGTGAATTGTAGGGGCTGCATTGTTATGTGGGAAATGAATCGGGTGAAGGTACTGCAAATCCCATCATTTGTTAGCCATCCTGCCGTAAACCGCAGCAGGTTTGTAAAATGGGCCAGTGGGCCTCTGTGTGCCAGGTTTGGTCCTGATTCATCATTGGTGTGGGCCACAGTGCTCTAAGGAAGTGAATTAAATTACTGCAAGTCCCATCATCCATTGTCCATCCTCCCTCAAACTGCACCAGGATGTAGGGTGCATCTTGGGGGGGGGGGGGTGCCAAGTTTGGTCTTGTTCTGTCATTGTTGGAGGCCTAGTTAGGAAAATCAAGTTGATGAAGTCTAACAATATCCCATGAACTGAGGCCTAGTCAGGAAAATCAAGTTAAGGAAGCCTTGTTGTCAATTTTGGGCCTGGTCTGTGATTTATAGGGGCTACAGTGTTGTTTCGGAAGTGAATCAGGTGAAGGTACTGTCAATCCCATCATTCGTGGCCCATCCTGCCCTAAACCGCACCAGGTTGTGAAGTGGGCCATTGGGCTCCTGTGTGCCAAGTTTGGTCCTGATCCGTCATTGGTGTGGGCCGCAGTGACTTTCCTTTTCCCTCTGCGTTACCTTAGAATGTTGGAATGTAGATGGCCAATCAGAGTCCTTTATGCAAATACTCCCTCAGTGGCAACCAATCCCCTGTCTGTTGCCTTAGAATGTTGGAGTTCTGAGACTGGCCGATCAGAGTCCTTTATGCAAATAATCCCACAGTGGCAACCAATCGAAACGCTGCCACATATTCCTCCGCACGCACTGTCGCACCTCCGCCCGCAAACACTGACTTTTATTATATAGATAGATAGATAGATAGATAGATAGATAGATTATCATCATCATGTTTATTATTATGTTTATGTTTGTAACATCTGCAATAAGCTACTTGGCTTCAAGCGCTTGCCTATTTGATCTATGGCGGACGTGTCCAAGAGGCGGCCCGCGGGCCGCATGCGACCCGCCAGCCCTTGGATGCGGCCCGCCTACCCTCCTGCAAGAAATCAGCTTCCCCCCTTGATCTCCGGGGGCGACGCGAGGAGGGGCGGGGCCGACGCAAGTGAGGAGGAGGCGGAGAGAAGCCACGTCAGACGCCCTAGGGGCGGGGCTTCCCCCCGCCTGTTCGTTGCTCGCGAGGAGGAAGAGGTGGAGTGAAGCCGGGGCCTCTGCCTCCACCTCCTCCTCTTCGCCGCCACGCCTGATGTCACCCAGCCCCGCCGAAAAGGGGCGGGCCGCGCAGGATGCCGGGCATGCGCAGCAGGGCGGGAGCGGCGAGGTGCCCTCCGCCATGTCCCTGGCTGTTGCAGCGGCCGCGCCGGAGCTTACCTTCCTTCTCCGAAGGAAGAGAAAGGAAGGTAAGCTCCCGGGGCGGCCGCTGCAACAGCCAGGGACATGGCGGAGGGCACCTCGCCGCTCCCGCCCTGCCGCGCATGCCCGCGAGCGGTCCCGCCCCCCGCCGCTGCGGCCCGCCAGGTGATCAGTGACCAGAATTCCGGCCCTTGGGCTGGTAGAAGTTGGACAGCCCTGATCTATGGGATTTCTCCCTCTCTGTGTCCCTGCGCTATAGGTGCCAGTGAAAGAGCGCAGCAGAAGTGACCTGGCCTTACAACAGAGTGCCAGCCAGGATACTGTCTGCAGAGCTTTGTGGTTAAAGCATTCAGCTGCCAACCACCCTTTGTAACACATCATTATTCTTATTCGTATGTTTATTATTATTATGTTTATTTGTACCCCACTTTTTCTCTCCACAAGGAGACTCCGCTCTTGCTTTGTCTCCTTGAGGGCAGAGAAGGCCCTGGTGCTTGAGGGGTTAAGCTTTCAGCAGTGGCAGCTACCTGGCTTCAAGCGCTTGCCTGCCTATTTGGTCTGCGGGATTTCTCCCTATGTGTCCCTGCACTATAGGTGACAATGGAAGAGCGCAGCAGAAGCGGCCTGGCCTTACAACGGAGCGCCAACCAGGATACTGTCTGCAGAGCTTTGTGGCTAAAACATTCAGCTGCCCACCCACCATTTTTAACATTATTATTATTATTATGTTTATTGTTAGGTTTTATTATTGTTTATTAGTATGTTTATGTTTATTATTGTTTAATATTATGTTTTTTTATTATTATGTTTATTGTTAGGTTGTATTATTATGTTTATTAGTATGTTAATTATTGTTTAATATTATGTTTATGTTTATTATTGTTTATTATTATGTTTATTGTTCGGTTGTATTATTATGTTTATTAGTATGTTTATTATGTTTATTATTGTTTCATATTATGTTTATTATTATGTTTCATATTATGTTTGTGTTTATTATTATGTTTCATATTCTTTCATATTGTTTAATATTATGTTTATATTTATTATTATGTTTCATATTCTGTTTATTATGTTTCATATTATGTTTATGTTTATTATTCTGTTTAATATTCTGTTTATGTTTACTAAGTTTATGTTTATTTTTATGTTTATTATTATGTTTATTTATACCGCCCTTTTTCTCTCCATAAGGAGACTCAGCTCCTACCCTTTGTCTCCTCGAGGGCAGAGAAGGCAGAGAGGAAGCCCTTTGCCCTGGTGCTTGAGGGGTTAAGCTTTCAGCAGTGGCAGCTGTGCCTTCAGTCAAGCTGTGCCAAGCCATCTCTACTCATTGTGGGGTGTGTGTGTGTGTATGGGAAGAGCTCTGATCCAAGCTGCCTTTCCCTCTGACCATTCAGGCCCGCCAAGGCAGGATGTCGCTTTGACTAGCGCCAACCTGGGCTTGAATAATAACATTATTATTATTATTACTATTATTTATACCCCGCCACCATCTCCCCGATGGGGACTCGGGGAGGCTCACAAGAGGCCAAGCCCAATAAATCAAATTATTATTATTATTATTATTTATACCCCACCACCATCTTTCCAATGGGGACTCAGGGTGGCTCACAAGAGGCCAAGCCCAATAAATGAAATCAATAAATGAAATGAAATCAAATTATTATTATTAATAATAATAATAATACCCCACCACCATCTCCGCGATGAGCACTCAGGGCGGCTCACAAGAGGCCAAGCCCAATAAATGAAATCAATAAATGAAATGAAATCAAATTATTATTATTATTAATAATAATAATATCCCGCCACCATCTCCCCGATGAGGACTAGGGGGGGCTCACAAGAGGCCAAGCCCAATAAATGAAAGCAATAAATGAAATGAAATCAAATAAATGAAATCAATAAATGAAATGAAATCAAATTATTATTATTATTAATAATAATAATATCCCGCCACCATCTCCCCGATGAGGACTCGGGGCGGCTCACAAGAGGCCAAGCCCAATAAATGAAAGCAATAAATGAAATGAAATCAAATAAATGAAATCAATAAATTAAATGAAATCAAATTAAATGAAATCAATCAATCAAATCAAATTATTATTATTATTATTATTAATACCCTGCCACCATTTCCCCGATGGGGACTCGGGGCGGCTCACAAGAGGCCAAGCCCAATAAATGAAATCAATCAATCAAATCAAATTATTATTATTATTATTTATACCCCGCCACCATCTCCCCGATGGGGACTCGGGGCGGCTCACAAGAGGCCAAGCCCAATAAATGAAATCAATCAATCAAATCAAATTATTATTATTATTATTATTAATACCCTGCGCCACCATTTCCCCGATGGGGACTCGGGGCGGCTCACAAGAGGTCAAGCCCAATAAATGAAATCAATAAATGAAATCAAATCAAATTATTAATTATTATTATTATTATTATTATACCCCACCACCATCTCCCCGATGAGGACTCGGGGCGGCTCACAAGAGGCCAAGCCCAATAACACAACACAATAAATGAAATCAAAACACAAACAAAAACATAATAAGTTACATAAGGCATAAGAAGACAACAAAAAATATAAAATTAAAAGAAGACCATGTATAACACCGTAACAGGGAGCGGGCCGCATGTACAGGGCAATGGATCCCCAGTTAGACCTGGGAGGAGAATGGGAAGAGCAAGGAGAAGAGGCCGAAGTACTTTGGGGTCTTTCCGCATCCAAGAGAGAGGGCACCACATGGCTCCTTGCTTTTGCTCTCTCTCTCTCTTTTTCCTCCAAGAGGATGCCTCGCCTTTGGAAGGAGGACACAGGAGCTTCTCTCTCTTGCAGGCTGGGAAGGGAGCCAAGGTGGTGAAATGCAGCCTCCTCCTCCTCCTCCTCCTGCCTTCGTCACCTTGGCCTTTCCCCTGGAGACTTGGATATATGAGCTGCCTGTGGAAGAAGGAACCTCTCCCACCAGGCAGAAAAGGAATACCTGAGCCCCTTTTGTCATTCACAAGGCAAACAGAACGAGTACCACCACTACCTCCTGCAAAAACAATCACAAAGGAAAGGCCGCTGGAAGGAGACGCCTGGGATGCTGTGAAGGGAGGGCAAGGGGAAGGTGCTTGGCGCAGCAGCAAGAATGGAGGTTCTTGCTGCCGTGCAGGCCCGGATTAACACTTTTTTGCACCCTAGGCCACACTTTGGAATTACGCCCCCTTTGAGCCAACCTCCCGCCACCTCCAAGGTCCCCATTCCCACCGGCTGGAAAGCTCTGCTGTGCTCTGAAGGTCTCCTCGGGAGTCGGGAGGCTTGGGGAGAGCGCGGCGGGTGCAAACTCGCTCTAAAGGCGCGCACGAGAGAGTGAGAGAGAGAGCGCACGCAAGAGAGAGAGAGCATGTGAGAGAGAGGGAGAGCACAAGAGAGAGAGATCACGCGTGCAAGAGAGAGAGAGAGAGAGCATGAGAGAGAGAGAGTGTGCCCCGCGCATGCGCAGAAGCTCCTGTGCGCAGGCGCAGAAGCCTGTAAACACAGCACTCCCTATTCGGCATGCGCCCCCCCTCTGCGCATGCCCAGAAGCTCCTGTGTGCAGGCGCAGAAGCCTGTAAACACAGCACTCCCTATTCGGCACGCGCGCCCCCTCTGCGCATGCCCAGAAGCTCCTGTGTGCAGGCGCAGAAGCCTGTAAACACAGCACTCCCTATTCGGCACGCGCCCCCTCTGTGCATGCCCAGAAGCTCCTGTGTGCAGGTGCAGAAGCCTGTAAACACAGCACTCCCTATTCGGCACGCGCCCCCCCCTCCGCGCATGCCCAGAAGCTCCTGTGCGCAGGCGCAGAAGCCTGTAAACACAGCACTCCCTATTCGGCACGCGCGCCCCCTGAGCGCATGCCCAGAAGCTCCTGTGTGCAGACGCAGAAGCCTGTAAACACAGCACTCCTATTCGGCGCGCCCCCCCCTCTGCGCATGCCCAGAAGCTCCTGTGTGCAGTCGCAGAAGCCTGTAACCACAGCATTCCCTATTCGCACACGCCCCCTCCGCGCATGCCCAGAAGCTCCTGTGCGCAGGCGCAGAAGCCTGTAAACACAGCACTCCCTATTCGGCACGCGCACCCCCCCCCTCTGCGCATGCCCAGAAGCTCCTGTGCGCAGGTGCAGAAGCCTGTAAACACAGCACTCCCTATACGGCACGCGCCCCTGAGCGTGCATGCCCAGAAGCTCCTGTGCGCAGGTGCAGAAGCCTGTAAACACAGCACTTCCTATTTGGCAAGCGCGCCCCCCTCTGCGCATGCCCAGAAGCTCCTGTGTGCAGGCGCAGAAGCCTGTAAACACAGCACTCCCTATTCGGCACGCACCCACCTCCGCGCATGCCCAGAAGCTCCTGTGCGCAGGCGCAGAAGCCTGTAAACACAGCACTCCCTATTCGGCACGCCCCCCTCTGCGCATGCCCAGAAGCTCCTGTGCGCAGGTGCAGAAGCCTGTAAACACAGCACTCCTATTCGCATTCGGCACGCCCCCCCGCGCATGCCCAGAAGCTCCTGTGCATGCCAGGCAGGCGCAGAAGCCTGTAAACACAGCACTCCCTATTCGGGCACCCCCCCCTGCGCATGCCCAGAAGCTCCTGTGCGCAGGCGCAGAAGCCTGTAAACACAGCACTCCCTATTCGGCACGCCCCCTCCGCGCATGGCCCCCTCCGTGCATGCCCAGAAGCTCCTGTGCGCAGGCGCAGAAGCCTGTAAACACAGCATTCCCTATTCGGCACGCCCCCCTCTGCGCATGCCCAGAAGCTCCTGTGCGCAGGCGCAGAAGCCTGTAAACACAGCACTCCCTATTCGGCCAGCACCCCCTCCTCCGCGCATGCCCAAAAGCTCCTGAGCGCAGGCGCAGAAGCCTGTAAACACAGCACTCCCTATTCAGCACACGCGCCCCCTCCGTGCATGCCCAGAAGCTCCTGTGCGCAGGCGCAGAAGCCTGTAAACACAGCACTCCCTATTCGGCACGCGCCCCCCCCTCCGCGCATGCCCAAAAGCTCCTGTGCGCAGGCGCAGAAGCCTGTAAACACAGCACTCCCTATTCGGCACGCAGGGAGGTTTGCTACGGCGCGACGTTGGAGCGCACAAGGCCCAAAAGCGGAACATCGGAGGTACGCAGTCTGGCGGGGGAATGCGCCCTTTACCCAGATGGCGCCCCACGCAGCGGTGTCCTTCGTCTATCGGTAGGACCGCCCCTGGAGGGGACGGAGCAGAGAATTTGCCGGGAGAAGGAGTGAGGAGGGGCATGAGAAAGGGGGGAAAAGGGGCGCAGACCAGGTTTTTTTTTTGTTCCGTGATCTGCGCCCCCCTCCCCCGGCTTGCGCCCCTAGGCCATGGCCTCATTGGCCTTATGGGTAATGCTGCTGTGCCTTGCCTTTTGACTATGGGCAGTCCCCAGGTTACTAACAAGAGACTACTGTAGCTTTGTTCTTAAGTTTCATTTGTTTGTAACTCGAAACAGGTAAATTTGTAAGTGTAACTCCAGCCAAACATACACACACACACACACTTATAGTAAAGGTAAATTTTTCCCCTGACTTTAAGTCTAATCATGTCCGACTTTAGGGCTCGGTGCTCATCTCTAAGTCGAAGAGACGGCATTGTTCGTAGACACCTCCAAGGATCGGGCTGTGGAGTAGCTAGTTAGTAGCCAACTCACTACTGATCAAGAGGTCATGAGTTCGAACCCAGCTCGGGTCAGAGTGAGCTCCCGGATCATTAATAGTCTAGCTTGCTGTTGACCTATTATTTATTTATTTATTTATTTACGACCTTTATAGCCTGCCTTTCTCAACCATACGGCGACTCAAGGCAGGTTTGATGTCATGCAAACAATCAACATAACAAATATAAAAACATATATAAAATTATTAAACAAATATAAAAATATATAAATTAACCATTAAAACAGTGTTTCCCAACCAGTGTGCCGTGAGCGATCATCAGGTGTGCCGTGGAAAATGGGAACCTCCACTACCCTTTCTTCTCCCTCCTGCCGAACACTGTTTCTTCTCCACTCGGGCTCCCTTCTTCCCAGCCTCGCTCTGCTCGCTTTGCCACGCTTTGCTCTGGGGCGAGTCTGCGCAGTAGCGCCCGCACAGGTCACATCTTCCTCCCCCTCCCCTCCTGAACACGCTCATGCTGCCCCCTCAGATCAATATGGCGGCAGAAGCGGCAGTGTAGAAGAAAAAGTAAGTCTTGGGCAGGAGGGGGAAGAAAGGGCGAAGGGAAGGGGGAGGAAGAGGTCTCTGTCAAAAAAGCTGGCATGGGCAAACTTGGACCTTCCAGGTGTTTTGGACTCCGACTCCCACCATTCCTAGCAGCCTCAGGCCCTTTTCCTTTTCCCCCTCAGCCACTTAAGCAGGAAAGGGCCTCAGGCTGTTAGGAATGGTGGGAGTTGAAGTCCAAAGCACCCAGAGGGCCGAAGTTTTCCCATGCCTGTTTGAGGGACCTTAAAGGGGTGAGCCTCCTTCCAACATTGTGATTCTGGATAGAAAACAAACAGCAACGTAACATAACATTGTTTGAGTCCACAGTGCTCTCTGGGTGTAGGTGAACTACAACTTCCAAACTCAAGGTCAATTCCCAAGCAAACCCTTTCAGTACTTTCTATTGGTAATGAGAGTTCAATATGCCAAGTTTGGCTCAATTCCATTGTTGCAAGAGTTCAGGATGCTCTTTGTGTGTTAACTATAAATCCCAGAAACTGTAACTCCCAAATGTCAAGGTCTATTTTCCCCAAACTCCATCTGTGTTCACATTTGGGCATATTGGGTATTCATGCCAAGTTTGGTCCTGATCCAACATTGTTTGAGTCCACAGTGCTCTCTGGGTATAGGTGAACTACAACTCCAAAACCCAAGGTCAATGCCCACCCAACTCTTAAAGTATTTTCTCTTGGTTATGGGAGTTCTATGTGGGAAGTTTGTGTCTTTCTGTCATTCCTGCCAGGATATCTCTGTTGTGTTCATTGAAACAGGCCCAGATTTCACACTGAGTGTATAAATAGATTTAAAAACATATTAACTATCTGTATGACTGTGTTAGAGTGTCATTTTGTGTCATTTTGGTTGGTGGTGTGCCCCAGGATTTTGCAAATGTAAAAAGTGTGCCGCGGCTCAAAAAAGGTTGGGAAACACTGGTATATATGAAGAAATATATCAATTACAATTGATACTATTGGAAAATATATTGAATTTATTGCGCCACATTGGCTCCCGTTTTGTTTGTTCATTAGATCATTGTTTTTCGACCAGTGTGCCATGGTCCTGCTGTGAAATAGCTCTCTGCCCCCTTCCTTCCCCCTCCCTCCTGCCGAACTCCTGAGGAGGAGGAGAGGGCCGGGCGGTGGCGAAGAAAAAAAGGGGGCCAGGCGCGCCTCCTTCGCCCGTTTTCCGGCCAGCCTCTGCCCCCTTCGCTGAAGCCGCATGAAGGGAGCCCCCTGAAGCCCATCCACCGCTCATGAACTCCTGCTGCTTGGGGAGCTTTGGAGGAGCCCCCAGCCAAAAATTGTCCTGGCTCTGTCCAAAGGAAGATCAGCAAATTTTAGCTTTAAACTACGATCTTGTTTCAGTTCAATTTATAGTTAACACACAATCAAAGAGCATCCTGAACTCTTGCAACAATGTGTTTGTTCTTGTTTTTCAACAAGAAGCTACATTGACAAAATCCTGAGGCCACCAGCAAAGCCGTGGCTTCTCAGCTGAAGGCAGTTTTACGGGTGGGATGGCGCAAGAGTCTCAGATGATGTTTGTGTTGCAACGTCACAGGGATGAAGATGACACCCGGCCTGTTCTCACTCCTGTCACATGCAGGCGAGGCTGGAGATGTTATGATTCAGTGCCTTCGATGCCAATGGGAGAGAGGAATAGGCTCAGCTCCGACAGGACCGAGACGCAACGTTTGGAGAGGCTTTGTCTGCTTGAGTGAGTGGCGTGGTCTGCGTTTCGTCTACAGTCTAGGAGCATGGATATGATTATTGATCCACCAGTGTTGAAAACATGAAAAGAAGTAAATACACCAGAGGTTCAACAGCACTTTCTGGTTAAAAAAAAATCTTCAGCTTTCCAAAAAACCCTCCAACTGTGATGATGTCTTTTGGAGAGATGGCCTTCTTGGTGGTAGCATCCTGGGTCCAAAATAGCTCCCTAATAATGTTTTACTTAGTCTTTTGATGACAAGCAAAGACCTTGTTTGAGAGCGTCATTGTTGTTGTTGTTGTTATTATTATTATTATTATTAGAAACACAAGATGAAGCCACAGCAAACTAGATCACTCCACTGGCTCTTGGATTATTATTATTATTAATAATAATAATATTTCAAACACAAGTCCACAGCAAGCAAGATCACTCTGCTGGCTGTTGGATTATTATTATTAATAATAATAATGAAACACAACAAGTCCACAGCAAACAAGATCACTCTGCTGGCTTATTGTTATTATTATTATTGTTATTATTATTGTTGTTGTTAGTTATTATTATTATTAGAAATTCAACAAGATGAGTCCACAGCAGACAAGATCACTCTGCTGGCTGTTGCATTGAATTATTATTGTTATTGTTATTATTAGAAATACAACAAGATGAGTCCACAGCAGACAAGATCACTCTGCTGGCTGTTGTATTGGATTATTATTGTTGTTGTTGTTGTTGTTGTTAGAAATACAAGATGAGTCCACAGCAAACAAGATCATTCTACTAGCTGTTGTATTGGATTATTATTGTTGTTGTTGTTGTTAGTTATTATTATTAGAAATTCAACAAGATGAGTCCACAGCAGACAAGATCACTCTGCTAGCTGTTGTATTGAATTATTATTATTGTTGTTGTTATTATTAGAAATACAACAAGATGAGTCCACAACAAACAAGATCAATCTGCTGGCTGTTGTATTGGATTATTATTGTTATTATTATTGTTGTTATAATTAGTTATTATTATTAGAAATACAGCAAGATGAGTCCACAGCAGATGAGATCACTCTGCTGGCTGTTGTATTGGAATATTATTGTTATTATTATTAGAAATACAACAAGATGAGTTCACAGCAGACAAGATCACTCTGCTGGCTGTTGCATTGAATTATTATTGTTATTATTAAAAAATACAACAAGATGAGTCCACAGCAGACAAGATCACTCTGCTGGCTGTTGTATTGATTGAAATACAACAAGATGAGTTGTTGTTGTTGTTGATTATTATTGTTATTATTATTAGTTATTATTAATAAATACAACAAGATGAGTCCACAGCAGACAAGATCACTCTGCTGGCTGTTGTATTGGATTATTATTGTTATTATTGTTGTTGTTATTATTAGAAATACAACAAGATGAGTCCACAGCTGACAAGATCACTCTGCCTGCTGTTGTATTGGGTCACACATCGGACACTTCCCAAGTGTCTAGGACTGTGTGATGTATCGGCAAATAATGCGTACAGATCCCAGTAAGGTGGCCTTTTGCAGCTGGCAGATGGTAATTTTGTCAGCGCCGATTGTGTTTAAGTGCAGGCCAAGGTCTTGAGGCACTGCGCCCAGTGTGCCCATCACCACTGGGACCACCTTGACTGGCTTGTGCCAGAGTCTTTGCAGTTCGATCTTTTAATCCTCATATCGTGTCAGATTATTATTATATTTTATATAATAATATTATGTATTATTATGTTTGTTATTATTATGTTCATTATGTTTATTCGACAATCTGCTTTTCCTTTGTTAAAAATATTCTTTTGTTTTTTGTCTCTCGGCATTACTTCGCGAACGAAGATTCTTAGGAAGGACTCATCCCACGCTTTTTACAAGCGCGTTGATGACTAAAAAGGCCAATCTGAGATAGGCAAGTTCAGTTGCAGAAAGCACAGCAGAAAGTCTCCTTGGGTGATGTTGTTTCCAAGTTGCGGTTCTTTCTGCGTTGTCGAGACGTTTTCTTCGAGTGTCTTCTCGAAAGAGGCCGCAGCATTGCGGATAGTGCATCTCCATGCCTCCCGATGTGAGGCCAGGGTGGACCATTGTCGGTGAGCAATCTGGCCGAGCCTGAGATGTTGTTTCAGGGAGTCCTTGTATCTCTTTTTGGGGCGCCTCTCTTGCGCTGACCCCTCCCAAAGATACTACACCATAGAGTAGTATCTTTGGGAGGCGGTGGTCCTCCATCCTAGAGACGTGCCCTGCCCAGCGCAGCTGTGTTCTCAATAGCATGGCCTCAACGCTGGTGATCCCTGTTTGCTCAAGGACAGCAACATTTGTCACATAGTCAGTCCAGTGTACATTTAGGATTGTGCGAAGACAGCGCTGATGAAAGCGTTCGAGGAGTCGTAGGTATTGGCGATGGATGACCCATGTTTCAGACCCATAGAGGAGAATAGACAGTACGATAGCTCTGTACACAGTGATTTTGATGCTTTGCCTCAGGTGCTTGTTGCTCCAGACTCTTTTGTGAAGCCTTCCGAATGCACTCTATGCCTTTGCTAATCTGTGATCTATCTCTTTGTCAATCTTGGCGTCTGAAGAGATGATGCTTCCCAGGTAGGTGAAGTGCTGAACGGACTTAAGCACAGATGTGCCTATGCTGACATGGGGATGATGGTGTTCTTCCTGTGGTGCGGGCTGGTAGAGGACTTCCGTTTTCTTCAGGCTGACTTCCAGCCCAAACAGCTCTGCAGCTGCTGCAAAGCAGGATGTGAGGCGCTGCAGAGCTGCTTCTGAATGGGCGACAAGGGCAGCATCGTCGGCAAAAGGCAGCTCACGGACTAGATAGTTTAGAGTTTTAGTGCGAGCCCTCAGATGGCTTAATTTGAACAAGCTACCATCAGTACGATAGCGTGTGTGTGTGTGTGTGTGTGTGTGTGTGTGTGTGTATATATGCCGTCTTCTTCTTCGAGATCTGCCGTAGCCCTTTGGAGCATCATGCTGAAGAAGATTGTAAATAGGGTTGGTGCAAGATCACAACCTTGTTTCACTCCGTTAGTTATGAGAAAGGGCTCCGAGAGAGCATCGCCGTATCTGACTTGACCGTGCTGGCCCTCATGGAGCAGGATAATCCTTTTGAGGAATTTGGGGGGACATCCTAGACGTTCCAGGTTCTGCCACAGACCTTTTCTGCTCACAGTGTCGAAGGCTTTGGTGAGGTCGACAAATGTTACATCAAGTCCTTTGTTCTGCTCTCTATATTTCTCTGCTTTTCCTTTGTTAAAAATATTCTTTTGTTTTTTGTAGCATTGCAATTAATGTAATTTAATATTTTGTTTTATTGGGTGCCCCCCACCCTCCACCCCTGGTGAGTTTGTCCATAGAGCATTTGAGCAGCAAAGCAACAAAAGCAAAGGAAACAATAGCCAAAGAGCGGGCTGAGACATTTACCCTAAGTTTTCAGTCTGCTTCCGTATATGAAGCAATGCATAGGATTATAGATGCTCATATGGGAGCATAGGAGAATATTTATGCTTATATAAAGGCGATAAATAGTATTTATTTACTTATTTACGACATTTTATCCTGCTGTCTCTCACCCCGAAGGGGACTCAGAGCGGCTTACCAGTTATGTGTACATATAATATATTATAGTATTAGCAGAGCACAATATTAATATTATATATTACTAGATTGTACTATACCACTATACTATATTATTGATATTACATGTAATATAAATATATATAATTATTATATTGTATTATTATTAGTATTATTATTACACTATTATTATCAATATTATTATATGTGTATACAATATATTATATTATTAGCATAGCACAATATTAATATTATGTATTACTAGATTGTACTATTCCACTATACTGCATTATTATTATTACATGTAATTATATTATATTATTAGTATTATATTGTATTACACCATATTATTATTATCAATATTATTATATGGGTATACAATATATTATATTATTAGCACAGCACAATATCTGTATTATACTGTATATTACTAGATTGTACTTTTCCACTATACTGCAATATTATTAGTAATATTACATGTAATACAAAATATATATTATTATTTTGTATTATTATTAGTATTATATTGTATTACACTATTATAAATATTATTATATGTGTATACATTATTAGCACAGCACAATATTAGTATTCTATATTACTAGATTGTACTATACCACTATAATGTAATATTATTAATAATATTACATGTAATATTTTTATCGATATTATGTGTATATTATTAGCACTGCACAATATTAGTATTATATATTACTAGATTGTACTATTCCACTATACTGCAATATTATTAGTAATATTACTTGTAATATTACTATTACATGTAATTATATTGTATAATTATTAGTATTATATTGTATTACCTTATAATATTATTATCAATATTATTATATATTATTATATTGTATTACACTGCTATTATCAATATTATATGTGTATACAATATATTAGCACAGCACAATATTTGTATTCTATGTTACTAGATTGTACTATACCACTATACTGTAATATTATTAATAATATTACATGTAATATAAAATATATAATTATTATATTGATTATTATTAGTATTATTATATTGTGTTACACTGTAATATTTTCATCGATATTATATGTGTATATTATTAGCACAGCACCATATTAGTATTATATATTACTATATTGTACTATTCCACTAAACTGTAAAATTATTAGTAATATTACATGTAATATACATATATAATTCTCATATTGTATTATTATTATATTGTATTACACTATATTATTATTATCAATATTATATGTGTATACAATATATTATTAACACAACACAATATTACTATTATATATTACTAGATTGCACAATATTAGTATTGCTGTATATATTACTAGTATGGAGGACTTGGGCGTTCTCATCTCATTTCCCCTGGGGATGTTTTGAGCCGCGGCCTCCCTCTTGTGTTTCCTCTAAAGAGGTTGGTTTCAGCACCAGCAGATGCATAGGAAGCCATGCTGCTGGGAGATCTATGGCAGCTCTTGCTGTACTAAAGCCCGGTCCTATTGTACTGTGTTTCTAGTTTTTTATATATAAAAAAACTTCTAGAAGAAATTATAGTTATTATTAATTATTATTTCTATTATTTTTTCTATTATTTTGGGGGACCACAACCCTAAAAACTTCCCCACCTTTTCTCTCCCTCTAATCCAAAACAAGACAATATTTTTCCTGAATCCTTTTTATCTATCTATCTTCTATCTATGTATATAATAAAAGTCAGTGTTTGCGGAGGTGCGGAGGGCAGGAGGTGCGGAGGAATATGTGCCAGCTTTCAATTGGTTGCCACTGTGGGATTATTTGCATAAAGGACACTGATTGGCCAGCCTCAGAACTCCAACACTCTAAGGCACCAGATTATTTGCATAAAGGACTCTGATTGGCCAGCCTCAGAACTCCAACACTCTAAGGCACCAGACAGAGGGAATTGGTTGCCACTGAGAGACAATTTGCATAAAGGACTCTGATTGGCCAGCAAAACAGAATGCAACTGAATGCTTGAGTTCGCCAAATGACAGTTTTTTTTTCCGTTGGAAATGGAATGTTCATTTTCTGGGAGGTGCGGAGGTGCCAAGGAATATGTGACAGTGTTTCGATAGGTTGCCACTATTGGAATATTTGCATAAAGGACTCTGATTGGCCAGCCTCAGAACTCCAACATTCTATGGCCCCAGACAGAGGGGATTGGTTGCCACTGAAATGGTATTTGCATAAAGGACTCCGATTGGCCATCCACATTCCAACATTCTAAGGTAATGCAGAGGGAAAAGGAAAGGCCTCAGGCAGTCAGACACTGCAGCCCACAGCAGTGACGGATCAAGACCAAACTTGCCACACAGGAGCCCAATGGCCCACTTCCCAACGCGACCCTCACCCAATGACCACTATAGACCAAAATTAGCACACAGAGCCCCCTTGACCCAGTCTACACCCTGGTGCTTTTTCAAGGAGGATGGACCACAGATGATGGGACTTGAAATACCTTCACTCACCTTCCGAGACCGCTGCAACCCTCATCCAAAGAATGATCAAGACCAAATGTGATACACAGAGCCCCCATGACCCACTCTACATCCTGGTGCTGTTTGGAAGGGGATGGACCATGGCCAATGGGACTTGCAGTACCTTCACTAAGTTCCTGAGACCACTGCAAGCCACATACACATCTAATAGGAACCAACCTTGGCACACAATGCCTTCCTCAAATAACCCGTGCACCGCCGGGTCCCCAAGCTAGTTAATTATACAATACACAGATCTTTTAGAAAACAGTAAACAGCCATTTACACAATCAACATAAACACGTCATATATAGTAAATCAGGGGCCGGGCTATAGCACAGCAGGTTAACCACCAGCTGCCATAAATCTTGCCAATCGAAAGGTTGTCTGTTCAAAGCCTGGGTCGGGGGTGAGTGCCTGACCTTCAGCTCAGCTCACTGCCCACCTCGCAGATCAACAACAGCTGTGAGTAGATAAATAGGTACTGCTTAACGCAGGGAGGTATTTTAATGGCACCATAAAGAAAAATGCTGGCAATTCAATCAAAAGGAGGAAGTCTGTTAACAGACTTGGAGGATAGAGCGACAGCACCCCCTGTGGCCGGGATTGAGCACAACCTCCAAGACGCCAAAGATGGGAAAAGCCTATCTACCTCTACTATCTGTGCTGTTGTCTGTCCTGCTAGCGTATATCGGCACTAAATACTTGCCATATATGTGTTTTGTGATCTGCCCTGAGTCCCCTTTGGGGCAAAAAGGGCAGAATATAAATACTGCAAATAAACAAATAAATTCTTTTAACACCTTCTCTGGATCTACACTGGCATTTAATCCAGATTATCAAAGCAGGTAAACACAGGGGCGTTAACCCTTCCCTAGGCTTTCAAAGATATATGGCTGGAGTTACACTTTAAACATGTACCTGTTTTGACTTACATACAAATTCAGCATAAGGAACTATCTTGCTTTGTTTGTTACATGGGGACTGCCTGCGTGTGTGTGTACATATGTGTGTATGTATACATATATACATATATACATACACACACTCATATATATACACACACACACACACACACACACACACACACATACATACATACATACATATCTATTATATAAAGGAGGTCTCGTCATGGAACGACCGTCCTAGGCAGAGAAACCTTACAAGGCAGAGACACCAAACTTGGCAACAAAAATAGGCCTCAGGCAAGGTAGGTTTTTAGCAAAACTTTCCCCACCAAAACCTAGAAGGTCCCCAAAACAACGATACAAAAAAACCTACATTTCCCAGCGTCCTCCGCGGCTGCCAACGAATCTCCCGGCCTCTACATTCTGACAACATGATTGGCTGCCAATGAGGGAGTATTTGCATAACACCTCTATTGGCCAGCCAACATGAACATTCCGACCCATAATAAACTGGCAGAGGAGGATAAGGCAAAGGCCTGAGGCAGTCGCCAACACAAACACCCAATTCACTTCCCACAGAAAATTTAAACCCGTACAAATCACAGACCACACCCAAAATTGACAGTAAGGCTTCATTAACTTGATTTCCCTGACTAGGCCTCAATGGGATGCTGTTTACGCTCTGAATTGACAGTAAGGCTTCATTAACTTGATTTTCCTGACTAGGCCTCAGCTCATGGGACATTGTATATGGCCTGAATTTACAGTAACCTACCTTAGCACACAGAGCCCCTATGACCCACTTTACATTCTACTGCAGTTTGGAGGAGGGTGGACCATGGATGATGGGATTTGATGTACCTCCATGGATTATGGGATTTGTAGTACTTTCAAACCCTTCATTCCCCACAGACCACTGTGGCCAAGAACCAAGACCGATAAAGACCCAACTTGGCACACAATGCCCCCATGACCCACACTCCATCCAACTGCAATTTAGAGGAGGGCACACCATGGATGATGGGATTTCAAGTACCTCCACTCACTTCCAAAGTACCCCACCCACACAAGCATCAACCTCTACATCAACACAGCAGATGGAAAGACAAAAAACATTGTATATCCACAAGCTCTGCAGAACGCCAGGAACACCACACCGACAACTCCACAGGACTTCAACATCCCACCCACCAGAACAACCCACAACGACACAGCCATGACCCCACCAAGACCATAAGTAACATCAATTCCAACCCTTACATACTCAGACTTTCTCGCATCTCCTAAATAGGGCACAGCAACGCGTGCCAGGTACAGCTAGTATATATATATATATATATATAAGCTGTACCCGGCCACGCGCTGCTGTGGCAAAGAACAACAGCAACATCCCTTCTTGCCTTTCGTTCTTGTTCTCCCCCGTCTCCCTCATCCTTCAGTTCTTTCCTTCTCTCTTTCCTCCTTCCTTCCGTCTTTTATTTCCCTCTTTCCCCCCATTCTTTCCTTTTCTCTATCACTCCTCCTTCCCTTTCTTTCCCTCCCTCAGTTCCCTTCCTCCCTTTATTTCCTTTATTTTTCTCCTTTCCTCACCAGCTTCACCGTCCTTTATAGCCTTTTACTACCTTTGTGTTTGTTGTGTAGTAACTTCTTCCTTCCTGTGGTATCTTTGTCCTTCCTTCCTTCCTTCCTTCCTTCCTTCCTTCCTTCCTTCCTTCCTTCCCTCCTCTCTTACCTTTCTCCCCCCTTCCCTCTTTGACTCCTTTGCCTTTTCCCTCCCTCCTTTCTTCTTTCCTTCCTTCCTGTCTGTTCGCCTTCCATCCTTCTTTACCTTTGTCATGACTTTTGTTTATCTCCTGTCTACTGTCTCTTCTTCTTTCTCTGTGTATCTGTTTCCTTCTTTTCTTGCTTCCTGCTTTCCCTTCCTCCTTCTCTCTTACCTTTCTCCCCCTTCTCCCTCTTTCATTCCTTCCCTTTTTCTCTTCCTCCTTTCTTCTTTCCATCCTTCATGGCCCCTTGGCCTCCCTCTCTACCTGCCTGTTTGGGACTCTTTTTGCGGTGACACATCTGGCCGGGGACTCTGTTCTGCACGGACAACGGAGGTGCTCTTTTGGTGGGGTGGGGGAGAGGGGCCCAGTACGTGTGTGCAGTATTTCTGCGCATGCGCTGTCTGTCTTTGGCACGGGGGATCATGGGAATTGTAGTTCCCCTGGATTTTTGGGGTTTCATTTGAGTTTTTTGGGATTTTTCCGGGTGCTTGTTCGGTTGGGGTTTTTGGTGTTTCTGGGTTCAGTGGTTTCTTTGTCTATAAGCCCCTAAGCACGCCATGTATCTTTTTATATATATAGATATACAATACACACACAGGAGAGTTTTTGTATACACACACACACACACATATATATGAGAGAGTATGTATGTATATACACATCCATCCACACACATATATATGTGTATGTGTGTATGTGTATATATAGGCATACATACATACACTTCTCCTGCATAAAATCTGTCTGTGGGAAGGATTAAACTACAAGTCTGCTCTCCCTGCCACTGCCTCGGTTCATACACACACACATATATGGGAAAATGTATGTATGCGTGTGTGTATATGTGTGTGTATTACACATACACACACACATATGGGAGAATGTATGTGTATGTATCCATATATATACACACATACACAAGCACATATATATGGGAGAGTATATATGTGTGAAGGACCCCGGTGGCACAGTGGGTTAAAGCGCTGAACCACTGAGCTTGTTGACCAAAAAGATCGCAGGTTCGAATCCGGGGAGCGGCGTGAGCTTCCGCTGTCAGCCCCAGCTTCTGCCAACCTAGCAGTTCGAAAACATGCCAATGTGAGTAGATCCATAGGTAGCGCTCTGGCCGGAAGGTAACAGCGCTCCATGCAGTCATGCTGGCCACGTGACCTTGGAGGTGTCTACGGACAACGCCGGCTCTTCAGCTTAGAAATGGAGATGAGCACCACACCCCAGAGTCGGACACGACTGGACGTCATGTCAGGGGAAAACCTTTACTCTTACTATGTATGTGTGCGTATTTACATACATACATACACACAAATATATGTGTGTGTGTGTATGTATATAGGCATACATACACTTCTGCAGAAAATCTGTCTGTGGGAAGGATTGAACTACGAGGCTGTTCTCTCTGCCACTGCCTCGGTTCACACACACACATGGGTGAGATAATAATGGGGAAATTAGACAGAACCACAACCTATTATGATATATATCCCATACCCACCTAATAATTCTATTGAGGATGAACCCTAATTTCAGCAGAAAGATAACAATGCAGCATGAGCGCCATCTGCTGGCCTTCGAAATATCATCACTTTATGCCCCGCCAAGCTAGATGATAATAATGATTATAATAGTAGGTTGCTGTGAGTTTTCTGGGCTGTCTGGCCCTGTTCCAGAAGCATTCTCTCCTGACGTTTCGCCCAAACCTATGGCAGGCATCCTCAGAGGTTGCGAGGTCTGCTGGAAACTAGGCAAATGGGGAATTCCAGACAGGAAACAATCAGGGCCAGCTGACACCTCCCAACAAAGGATTCCCCCACCCAGGCAGGAAGCATCCAGGCTTTAAAGCTGCAAGGCAGTTGAATGCTAATATTTAGGAAAAGAGTACAAACCTGGCCCTGTTCCAACAAAAACAATACTGCAGGTCTTTGGAGGGAATTATAGGAGTTGTAGTTCACCTACATCCAGGGCGCGCTATGAACCCAAATGATGGATCTGGACCAAACTTGGCATGCATACCCGATATGCCCAAATTTGAATACTGGTGGGCTTTGAGGGGAATTGGCCTGGACATTTTGGAATTGTAGGTACTGGGATGTATAGTTCACCTGCAATCAATGAGCACTCTGAACTGCACCAAAGATGGAATTGGACCAAACTTGGCACACAAAGCCCCCATGGCCAGCAAAAAAAAATACTGGAGGTCTTTGGGGAAAATTCACCTTGATTTGGGGGAGTTGTAGTTCACCTACATCCAAAGAGCACCCAAATAATGATGGATCTGGGCCAAACTTGGCATGCATACCTGATATGCCCAAAGTTGAATACTAGTGCGTTTGAGGGAATATTGTGGGTCTCTGGGGGAAAATCACCTTATTTTGTGGGAGTTGTAGTTCACCTACATCCAAAGAGCACCCAAATAATGATGGACCTGGGCCAAACTTGGCATGCATACCCGATATGCCCAAAGTTGAATACTAGTGCGTTTGAGGGAATATTGTGGGTCTCGGGGGGAAAATCACCTTGTTTTGGGGGAGTTGTAGTTCACCTACATCCAAACAGCACCCAAATGATGGATCTGGGCCAAACTTGGCACGCATACCTGATACGCCCAAGTGGGTTTTGAGGAAATATTGTAGGTCTCTGGGGGAAAATCACCTTGTTTTGAGGGAGTTGTAGTTCACCTACATCCAAAGAGCACCCAAATAATGATGGATCTGGGCCAAACTTGGCATGCATACCCGATATGCCCAAAGTTGAATACTAGTGGGTTTTGAGGGAATATTGTAGGTCTCGAGGGGGGATCACCTTGTTTTGGGGGAGTTGTAGTTCACCTACATCCAAAGAGCACCCAAATAATGATGGATCTGGGCCAAACTTGGCATGCGTACCTGATATGTCCAAAGTTGAATACTAGTGCGTTTGAGGGAATATTGTGGGTCTCTGGGGGAAAATCACCTTGTTTTGGGGGAGTTGTAGTTCACCTACATCCAAAGAGCACCCAAATAATGATGGATCTGGGACAAACTTGCCATGCATACCTGATATGCCCAAAGTTGAATACTAGTGCGTTTTGAGGGAATATTGTAGGTCTCTGGGGGAAAATCACCTTGTTTTGGGGGAGTTGTAGTTCACCTACATCCAAAGAGCACCCAAATAATGATGGCTCTGGGCCAAACTTGGCATGCATACCCGATGTGTCCAAAGTTGAATACTAGTGCGTTTGAGGGAATATTGTGGGTCTCTGGGGGGAAATCACCTTGTTTTGGGGGAGTTGTAGTTCACCTACATCCAAAGAGCACCCAAATAATGATGGATCTGGGCCAAACTTGGCATGCATACCCGCTATGCCCAAAGTTGAATACTAGTGCGTTTTGAGGGAATATTGTAGGCCTCTGGGGGAAAATCACCTTGTTTCGGGGGAGTTGTAGTTCACCTACATCCAAAGAGCACCCAAATAATGATGGATCTGGGCCAAACTTGGCATGCATACCTGATATGCCCAAAGTTGAATACTAGTGGGTTTTGAGGGAATATTGTAGGTCTCTGGGGGGATCACTTTGTTTTGGGGGAGTTGTAGTTCACCTACATCCAAAGAGCACCCAAATAATGATGGATCTGGGCCAAACTTGGCATGCATACCCGATATGCCCAAAGTTGAATACTAGTGCGTTTTGAGGGAATATTGTAGGTCTCTGGGGGGTGGGATCACCTTGTTTTGGGGGAGTTGTAGTTCACCTACATCCATAGAGCACCCAAATAATGATTGATCTGGGCCAAACTTGGCATGCATACCTGATATGCCCAAAGTTGAATACTAGTGCGTTTTGAGGGAATATTGTAGGTCTCTAGGGGAGAATCACCTTGTTTTGGGGGAGTTGTAGTTCACCTACATCCAAAGAGCACCCAAATAATGATGGATCTGGGTCAAACTTGGCATGCATACCCGATATGCCCAAAGTTGAATACTAGTGCGTTTTGAGGGAATATTGTAGGTCTCTGGGGAAAATCACCTTGTTTTGGGGAGTTGTAGGTCACCTACATCCAAAGAGCACCCAAATAATGATGGATCTGGGCCAAACTTGGCATGCATACCCGGTATGCCCAAAGTTGAATACTAGTGCGTTTGAGGGAATATTTTAGGTCTCGGGGGGATCACCTTGTTTTGTGGGAGTTGTAGTTCACCTACATCCAAAGAGCACCCAAATGATGGATCTGGGCCAAACTTGGTATGCATACCCGATATGCCCAAAGTTGAATACTAGTGCGTTTGAGGGAATATTGTGGGTCTCTGGGGGAAAATCACCTTGTTTTGGGGGAGTTGTAGTTCACCTACATCCAAAGAGCACCCAAATAATGATGGATCTGGGCCAAACTTGGCATGCATACCTGGTATGCCCAAAGTTGAATACTAGTGCGTTTTGAGGGAATATTGTAGGTCTCTGGGGGAAAATCACCTTGTTTTGGGGGAGTTGTAGTTCACCTACATCCAAAGAGCACCCAAATGATGGATCTGGGCCAAACTTGGCACGCATACCTGATACGCCCAAGTGGGTTTTGAGGAAATATTGTAGGTCTCTGGGGAGAAATCACCTTGTTTTGGGGGAGTTGTAGTTCACCTACATCCAAAGAGCACCCAAATAATGATGGATCTGGGCCAAACTTGGCATGCATACCTGTTATGCCCAAAGCTGAATAGTAGTGGGTTTTGAGGGGAATTTGAACTGGACCTTTGGGAGTTTATAGATTCCTGGGATTTATAGTTTACCTGCAGTCAGTGAAGTCCACCACAGATTCTGGACCAAACTTGGCATGTTGATATTTGCCATGTTGGGAAATGAGAGGGACATGGAACTTACTTTCCTTTCTGGGAGTTGTAGTTCAAAAAAGGGGAGGGAGCAACTGCGCATGCGCGCGAGCCTCACCAACGCTCACACTTTCCCGCCTCCATTCAACCGTCGCTTTCCCTGCTCCATTGGAACATTAAGTCCCGCTCTGCGCATGCGCCTCCCGCCCGCGCTTTCCCCCCCCCTGCCGCGCATGCGCAGACACGCCCCCCCTCAGAGACTGACACATTTCCTCACCTCCACGCTGGAGCGTCAGGTGCTGTTGGGATTGTGCGCCGTCTGGACGCCCGCGCATGCGCAGTAGAGGCCTACTAAAGAAGTCCTCTTTCTGAGGGATCCCTTGAGGAGACGGGGGCCCTCCTGGTCGCCATCGCCATGGGAGTAAGTAAGGCCTAGGCTTCTCGGTTGGGGCGGGGGGAACATATGAGGGCGTCTGAGGTAAAGGGGGGAGCCTTAAAGGCAGGCCTTGGGAATGGGGATAGACCAGGCCTGGGCCAACTTGGGCCTTCCCTCCAGGTGTTTTGGACTCCAACTCCCACAATTCCTCACAGCCTCAGGCCTGGGCCAACTTGGGCCTTCCCTCCTGGTGTTTTGGACTCCAACTCCCACAATTCCTAGCAGCCACAGGCCTGGGCCAACTTGGGCCTTCCCTCCAGGTGTTTTGGACTCCAACTCCCACAATTCCTAGCAGCCTCAGGCCTGGGCCAACTTGGGCTTTCCCTCCAGGTGTTTTGGACTCCAACTCCCACAATTCCTAGCAGCCTCAGGCCTGGGCCAACTTGGGCCTTCCCTCCAGGTGTTTTGGACTCCAACTCCCACAATTCCTAGCAGCCTCAGGCCTAGGCCAACTTGGGCCTTCCCTCCTGGTGTTTTGGACTCCAACTCCCACAACTCCTAGCAGCCTCAGGCCTGGGCCAACTTGGGCCTTCCCTCCTGGTGTTTTGGACTCCAACTCCCACAATTCCTAGCAGCCTCAGGCCTGGGCCAACTTGGGCCTTCCCTCCAGGTGTTTTGGACTCCAACTCCCACAACTCCTAGCAGCCTCAGGCCTGGGCCAACTTGGGCTTTCCCTCCAGGTGTTTTGGACTCCAACTCCCACAATTCCTAGCAGCCTCAGGCCTGGGCCAACTTGGGCCTTCCCTCCAGGTGTTTTGGACTCCAACTCCCACAATTCCTAGCAGCCTCAGGCCTGGGCCAACTTGGGCCTTCCCTCCAGGTGTTTTGGACTCCAACTCCCACAATTCCTAGCAGCCTACAGGCCTGGGCCAACTTGGGCCTTCCCTCCAGGTGTTTTGGACTCCAACTCCCACAATTCCTAGCAGCCTCAGGCCTGGGCCAACTTGGGCCTTCCCTCCAGGTGTTTTGGACTCCAACTCCCACAATTCCTAGCAGCCTCAGGCCTGGGCCAACTTGGGCCTTCCCTCCTGGTGTTTTGGACTCCAACTCCCACAATTCCTAGCAGCCTCAGGCCTGGGCCAACTTGGGCCTTCCCTCCAGGTGTTTTGGACTCCAACTCCCACAATTCCTAGCAGCCTCAGGCCATGGGCCAACTTGGGCCTTCCCTCCTGGTGTTTTGGACTCCAACTCCCACAACTCCTAGCAGCCTCAGGCCTGGGCCAACTTGGGCCTTCCCTCCTGGTGTTTTGGACTCCAACTCCCACAATTCCTAGCAGCCTCAGGCCTGGGCCAACTTGGGCCTTCCCTCCAGGTGTTTTGGACTCCAACTCCCACAACTCCTAGCAGCCTCAGGCCTGGGCCAACTTGGGCCTTCCCTCCTGGTGTTTTGGACTCCCAACTCCCACAATTCCTAGCAGCCTCAGGCCTGGGCCAACTTGGGCCTTCCCTCCAGGTGTTTTGGACTCCAACTCCCACAATTCCTAGCAGCCTCAGGCCTGGGCCAACTTGGGCCTTCCCTCCAGGTGTTTTGGACTCCAACTCCCACAATTCCTAGCAGCCTCAGGCCTGGGCCAACTTGGGCCTTCCCTCCAGGTGTTTTGGGTGTTTTGGACTGGACTCCAACTCCCACAATTCCTAGCAGCCTCAGGCCTGGGCCAACTTGGGCCTTCCCTCCAGGTGTTTTGGACTCCAACTCCCACAATTCCTAGCAGCCTCAGGCCTGGGCCAACTTGGGCCTTCCCTCCAGGTGTTTTGGACTCCAACTCCCACAATTCCTAGCAGCCTCAGGCCTGGGCCAACTTGGGCCTTCCCTCCAGGTCTTTTGGACTCCAACTCCCACAATTCCTAGCAGCCTCAGCCTGGGCCAGGCCTCCAGGTCTTTTGGCCAACTTGGGCCATTCCTCCAGGTCTTTTGGACTCCAACTCCCACAATTCCTAGCAGCCTCAGGCCTGGGCCAACTTGGGCCTTCCCTCCAGGTGTTTTGGACTCCAACTCCCACAATTCCTAGCAGCCACAGGCCTGGGCCAACTTGGGCCTTCCCTCCAGGTGTTTTGGACTCCAACTCCCACCATTCCTAGCAGCCACAGGCTTGGGCCAACTTGGGCCTTCCCTCCAGGTCTTTTGGCCAACTCCCACAATTCCTAGCAGCCACAGGCCTGGGCCCTTGGGCCTTCCTCCAGGTCTTTTGGACTCCAACTCCCACAATTCCTAGCAGCCACAGGCCTGGGCCAACTTGGGCCTTCCCTCCAGGTCTTTTGGACTCCAACTCCCACAATTCCTAGCAGCCTCAGGCCTGGGCCAACTTGGGCCTTCCCTCCAGGTCTTTTGGACTCCAACTCCCACAATTCCTAGCAGCCACAGGCCTGGGCCAACTTGGGCCTTCCCTCCAGGTCTTTTGGACTCCAACTCCCACAATTCCTAGCAGCCACAGGCCTGGGCCAACTTGGGCCTTCCCTCCAGGTGTTTTGGACTCCAACTCCCACAATTCCTAGCAGCCTCAGGCCTGGGCCAACTTGGGCCTTCCCTCCAGGTGTTTTGGACTCCAACTCCCACAATTCCTAGCAGCCACAGGCCTGGGCCAACTTGGGCCTTCTCTCCAGGTCTTTTGGACTCCAACTCCCACAATTCCTAGCAGCCTCAGGCCTGGGCCAACTTGGGCCTTCCCTCCAGGTATTTTGGACTCCAACTTCCACAATTCCGGTAAGGGTGCCGAACCCATTTTGGTTCGCCCAAGGAGACTTATGGAACCCACTAGGTTCCTGAATGCTCTGAGGGATTTGGAACTCCCCAGCGACTCAGTCGACAGGCAAGTGGACTGCTGGAACACCTCTCTGACCACAGCCTTAGACGAGATCGCCCCCAGACGCTCTCTCATCCCTCGCCGAAATCGCGCTCCCTGGTTTACCGAGGAGCTTCGAGCGATGAAACGGAGGAAGAGACAGTTAGAGGGTGTGTGGCGGGTTCGCCTGACGGAGCATCGAAATCAGCTTATAAACAATTTAAAGAGGTTTATGAGCATGCTATCAGGGAGGCCAAAAAGGTCTATTATTCCTCCCTGATAGAGTCGGCCAGTTCACGCCCAGCTCAACTTTTTAGAATAATTCGGTCATTGACCACAATTCCGACGGTCCTAAACGATAAGGATTCGGCTCCTACAGCTGAGGCTTTCCAGAACTATTTTGCCGACAAGATTTCGACTCTCCGCCGGGACATCCCAGTCACCCTTGATACAGTGGTTGAACTCGAGACTCCGCCGCCACTCGGCGGGCCCACCTTCACCCGTTTCCAACTGCTGGACGCAGCAGCTGTCGATAAGTTACTTGCTGCAGCTAGACCTACTACTTGCTCCCTCGACCCGTGCCCCTCCTGGCTAATTAGACCCTGTCGGGAGGGGCTACGTGGCCCCCTGGGCACGATCATAAATAGCTCCCTTGAGCAAGGAGTCTTCCCGGGGGGACTGAAAGAGGCTATGGTAAGACCGCTGCTGAAGAAGCCGAAGTTAGATCCCTCGGCTCCCTCCAATTACAGGCCGGTTTCCAACTTGCCTGTCTTAGGCAAGGGAATTGAGAGGGCAGCAGCGGATCAGCTGCAGCAGTTCTTAGAAGACACAGCTGGACTTGATCTCTTCCAGTCCGGCTTCCGTATTGGGCATGGGACGGAGACCGTGCTTACCGCCATTACAGACCAACTTCGCGCCAGCTGGACCAGGGTGGGTCAGCCCTGCTTGTTTTGTTAGACCTAACAGCAGCGTTTGATACCGTAGACCATGCATTGTTGGCCCACCGTTTAGCCGTGTCAGGGGTGAGGGGGACTGCCCTTAAGTGGGTGGCCTCCTTCCTCCGGGACCGGGGACAACGTGTGGAGAGGGGAGAGGAGGTCTCCGGGAGACTCCCATTAAGTTGTGGGGTCCCCCAGGGGGCCATCCTCTCGCCCTTATTATTCAACATTTACATGCGCCCCCTGGCACAGCTGGCTCGCGACTTTGGTCTGGAGTGTTATCAGTATGCGGATGACACCCAGCTTCTGCTGAGAATGGACGGTAGGCAGGATACCGTACCCGATTGTTTCCATCTATGCCTTGAAGCCGTGACTGGTTGGCTGCGTGCCAGCCGGCTGAAGGTGAATCCGTCGAAGACGGAGATCTTGTGGGCCGGTCGCCCTGGGCTGGATGAGTGCCGGTTGCCTACCCTGGATGGCGAGCAGCTCAGCCCGTCATCCCTCGTAAAGAGCTTAGGTGTCCAATTGGACCCTTTGCTGACCATGGAGACTCAGGTCGCCATGGTCAGCAAAACGGCGTTTTACCATCTCCGCCAGGCTAGGCGACTGGCGCCCTACCTGTCCAGGGACGACCTGGCCACGGTGATCCAGGCGACGGTCATCTCGAGACTGGACTACTGTAACGCCCTCTACGTGGGCCTTCCCTTGTCGAAAATCCGGAAACTCAAGCTGGTGCACAATGCCGCCGCGCTTGCTGGTGGGAGCACCAGCAAGGGAGCATATTACACCTATTTTACGGCAACTGCACTGGCTTCCTATCGAGTGCCGGATTGCCTTCAAGGTGTTGGTGTTAACCTTTAAGGCCTTGCACGGTCTAGGGCCTGAGTACCTAAGGGACTGCCTTACCCCGTACGTTCCCCCGAGATCACTGCGCTCGGAAGAGCAGAACCTATTGGTTGTTCCATCACCCCGCACCTGCCACCTGTCCAGTACAAGACAACGGGCCTTTTCATTTGTGGCCCCCATGACCTGGAACTCACTCCCCAATCATGTCCGGACAATACATGAACTGGGTCCTTTTCGAAGAGCCTGCAAGACTGTCCTCTTTAGAACAGCCTTTGGCTGAATTGAAAGAAATGGCTCTAATGCTCAAAACTGCGATTGATGATTTGTAATAAGCTGGCTTTTGACTCTGATGTGTTTTTACTGTTTTATGGTGATTCGTTGTGCATTTGTATTGCGCATTTTATTGTGATGTTGTGATCCGCCCCGAGCCTGCAGGGAGGAGCGGAATATAAAATTGACTAATAAATAAATAAATAAATAAATAAATTCCTAGCAGCCTCAGGCCACTTTCTTTGCCCCCTCAGGCCTGGGCCTACTTGGGCCTTCCCTCCTGGTGTTTTGGACTCCAACTCCCACAATTCCTAGCAGCCTCAGGCCACTTTCTTTGCCCCCTCAGGCCTGGGCCAACTAGGGCCTTCCCTCCAGGTGTTTTGGACTCCAACTCCCACAATTCCTAGCAGCGTCAGGCCTGGGCCAACTTGGGCCTTCCCTCCAGGTCTTTTGGACTCCAACTCCCACAATTCCTCGCAGCCTCAGGCTTGGGCCAACTTGGGCCTTCCCTCCTGGTGTTTTGGACTCCAACTCCCACAATTCCTAGCAACCTCAGGCCTGGGCCAACTTGGGCCTTCCCTCCTGGTGTTTTGGACTCCAACTCCCACAATTCCTAGCAGCCTCAGGCCTGGGCCAACTTGGGCCTTCCCTCCTGGTGTTTTGGACTCCAACTCCCACAATTCCTAGCAGGCCTGGGCCAACTTGGGCCTTCCCTCCTGGTGTTTTGGACTCCAACTCCCACAATTTCTAGCAGGCCTGGGCCAACTTGGGCCTTCCCTCCAGGTCTTTTGGACTCCAACTCCCACAATTCCTAGCAGGCCTGGGCCAACTTGGGCCTTCCCTCCTGGTGTTTTGGACTCCAACTCCCACAATTCCTAGCAGCCTCAGGCCTGGGCCAACTTGGGCCTTCCCTCCAGGTGTTTTGGACTCCAACTCCCACAATTCCTAGCAGCCTCAGGCCTGGGCCAACTTGGGCCTTCCCTCCAGGTGTTTTGGACTCCAACTCCCACAATTCCTCACAGCCTCAGGCCCCTTCCTTTTTCCCCTCAGGCCTGGGCCAACTTGGGCCTTCCCTCCTGGTGTTTTGGACTCCAACTCCCACAATTCCTCACAGCCTCAGGCCCCTTCCTTTTCCCCCTCAGGCCTGGGCCAACTTGGGCCTTCTCTCCAGGTGTTTTGGCCTTCAACTCCCACAATTCCTCACAGCCTCAGGCATCTTCCTTTTCCCCTCAGGCCTGGGCCAACTTGGGCCCTCCCTCCCTCCAGGTGTTTTGGCCTTCAACTCCCACAATTCCTCACAGCCTCAGGTCCCTTTCTTTTTCCCCTCAGGCCTGGGCCAACTTGGGCCTTCTCTCCAGGTGTTTTGGACTCCAACTCCCACAATTCCTCACAGCCTCAGGCCCCTTCCTTTTCCCCCCTCAGGCCTGGGCCAACTTGGGCCTTCCCTCCAGGTGTTTTGGACTCCAACTCCCACAATTCCTCACAGCCTCAGGCCCCTTCCTTTTTCCCCTCAGGCCTGGGCCAACTTGGGCCTTCCCTCCAGGTGTTTTGGACTCCAACTCCCACAATTCCTATCAGCCTCAGGCCCCTTCCTTTTCCCCCTCAGGCCTGGGCCAACTTGGGCCTTCCCTCCAGGTGTTTTGGACTCCAACTCCCACAATTCCTCACAGCCTCAGGCCTCTTCCTTTTCCCCTCAGGCCTGGGCCAACTTGGGCCTTCCCTCCTGGTGTTTTGGACTCCAACTCCCACAATTCCTATCAGCCTCAGGCCCCTTCCTTTTTCCCCTCAGGCCTGGGCCAACTTGGGCCTTCCCTCCAGGTGTTTGGGACTCCAACTCCCACAATTCCTAGCAGCCTCAGGCCCCTTCCTTTGCCCCCTCAGGCCCCTTCCTTTGCCCCCTCAGGCCTGGGCCAACTTGGGCCTTCCCTCCTGGTGTTTTGGACTCCAACTCCCACAATTCCTAGCAGCCTCAGGCCCCTTCCTTTGCCCCCTCAGGCCTGGGCCAACTTGGGCCTTCCCTCCTGGTGTTTTGGACTCCTCAGGCCTGGGCCAACTTGGGCCTGGGCCCCTCCTGGTGTTTTGGACTCCAACTCCCACAATTCCTAGCAGCCTCAGGCCCCTTCCTTTGCCCCCTCAGGCCTGGGCCAACTTGGGCCTTCCCTCCTGGTGTTTTGGACTCCAACTCCCACAATTCCTAGCAGCCTCAGGCCCCTTCCTTTGCCCCCTCAGGCCCCTTCCTTTGCCCCCTCAGGCCTGGGCCAACTTGGGCCTTCCCTCCAGGTGTTTTGGACTCCAACTCCCACAATTCCTAGCAGCCTCAGGCCCCCTTGCCCCTCAGGCCTGGGCCAACTTGGGCCTTCCCTCCTGGTGTTTTGGCTCCAACTACCACATTCCTGAAGCCTCAGGCCTGGGCCAACTTGGGCCTTCCCTCCAGGTGTTTTGGACTCCAACTCCCACTCCCAGCCTCAGGCCCCTTCCTTTTTCCCCTCAGGCCTCAGGCCTTCCTCCAGGTGTTTTGGACTCCAACTCCACCCTCCACAGCCTCAGGCCCTTCCTTTCCCCTCAGGCCTGGGCCAACTTGGGCCTTCCCTCCAGGTGTTTTGGACTCCAACTCCCACAATTCCTCACAGCCTCAGGCCCCTTCCTTTTCCCCCTCAGGCCTGGGCCAACTTGGGCCTTCCCTCCAGGTGTTTTGGACTCCAACTCCCACAATTCCTCACAGCCTCAGGCCCCTTCCTTTTCCCCTCAGGCCTGGGCCAACTTGGGCCCTCCCTCCAGGTGTTTTGGACTCCAACTCCCACCATTCCTCACAGCCTCAGGCCCCTTCCTTTTTCCCCTCAGGCCTGGGCCAACTTGGGCCTTCCCTCCTGGTGTTTTGGACTCCAACTCCCACGATTCCTATCAGCCTCAGGCCCCTTCCTTTGCCCCTCAGGCCTGGGCCAACTTGGGCCTTCCCTCCAGGTGTTTTGGACTCCAACTCCCACAATTCCTAGCAGCCTCAGGCCCCTTCCTTTTTCCCCTCAGGCCTGGGCCAACTTGGGCCTTCCCTCCAGGTGTTTTGGACTCCAACTCCCACAGCTTAAGCGGCTGAAGGGGAAAAGGAATGGGCCTGAGGCTGATAGGAATCGTGGGAGTTGGAGTCCAAAACACCTGGAGGGCCCAAGTTGGCCTATGTCAATACTACAATATTATAATAGAATATTCATTTCATTCCAATTTATTATTTGATGAATCGCTCTCCACCAGAGTGCTCTGAGCAACTTCTCTCTCTCTCTCTCTCTCTCGCTCTCTCTCTCTCTCTCTCTCTCTCTCTCTCTCTCGGCATTACTTCGCGAACGAAGATTCTTAGGAAGGACTCATCCCACGCTTTTTACAAGCGCGTTGATGACTAAAAAGGCCAATCTGAGATAGGCAAGTCCGGTTGCAGAAAGCACAGCAGAAAGTCTCCTTGGGGGATGTTGTTTCCAAGTTGCGGTTCTTTCTGTGTTGTCGAGACTCGTTTGGTGTGTCTTCTCGAAAGAGGCTGCAGCATTGTGCATAGTGCGTCTCTGTGCCTCCCGATGTGAGGCCAGGGTGGACCAATGTTGGTGATCAATCTGGGCGAACCTGAGATGTTATTTCAGGGAGTCCTTATATCTCTTTTTTGGGACGCCTGTCTTGCACTGACCCGTGGCGAGTTCACCATAGAGGTCATCATAGAGTAGTATCTTTGGGAGGCAGTGGTCCTCCATCCTACAGGCATGCCCTGCCCAGCGCAGCTGTGTTTTCAATAGCATGGCCTCAATGCAAAGCTTGCTTCAAGGATATCCTTGTTATCCTTCAAAGTACCCCCAACAGATGACCATCCAGCCTCTGCTTAAAAACCTTCAAAGAAGGAGCCTCTTCCACACTCCGGGGCAGGGAGTTCCACTGCTGAACAGCTATACTTACAATTCGGAAGTTCTTCCTCATGTTCAGGTTGCTTCAAGGATAACAGGAAAAGGGCAGTTTCAATTTCTGAGGATGGAGGGCAGGCCTGGATCCGTCCCCGATAATTTCCAACATTGCCTCGAAGCCGTTACTGGATGGCTGCGAGCCAGTAGGTTGAGGGTGAATCCAGCGAAGACGGAGATCTTGTGGTTGGGTCGTCCGGGTAATGGGGATGTCCAGCTTCCAACCCTGGACGGTGTGGCGTTATGCCCATCGCCTTCTGTAAAGAGCTTGAGAGTTCATTTGGACTCCCAACTGACCATGGAGACCCAGGTCTCCATGGCCAGCAAATCTGCTTTTTTCCATCTCAGACAGGCAAGGCGGCTGGCCCCCTATCTATCCCGGAACGACCTGGCCACTGTGATCCAAGCCACGGTCATCTCGAGACTGGACTACTGTAACGCACTCTACGTTGGCCTTCCGGAAGCTCAAGCTGGTGCAGAACACTGCCGCCCGGCTCCTGTCTGGTACGCCAGCAGGCTGTCACATAACACTTACCTTGCAGGATCTGCACTGGCTCCCAATTGAGCACCGGATCACCTTCAAAGTGTTGGTGCTCACCTTTAAGGCCTTGCACGGCCTGGGGCCAGCGTATCTGAGGGACCGCCTTTCCTCATATTGCCCTACGAGATCACTCCGGTCCGAAAGCACTAACCTGTTAGCCATTCCATCGGCGAAGTCAGCCAAATTAACAACAACTCGTAGGAGGGCGTTCTCCGTGATTGCGCCCACGCTGTGGAAGATCCTCCCAGCTGAAACGCATGCCATCCGAGATCTCTTGTCTTTTAGGCGGGCGTGCAAGACCTATCTTTTCCAACAGGCCTTCGGCCTATAGGTCCTGCCAATGTATAGCCCGCCGACTCTGTAACATGCTGTAATGTTTCTTACATTGCTGCTGTGCCTTTTTTTCGGCACATTAGGTTTTAATCTATTTGTTTAGATTGTGTGTTCATTTAATGTGTTTTTAACCTGTTTAAATGTGTTGTTTTGTATACGCTTGTGTGAGCCGCCCTGAGCCTTCCAGGAGTGGCGGCGCAGAAATCTAATAAATGAAATGAAATTTCAATGGGGAGGGTCTCGTCACCGCCAAACATATTTGGTGGCAGCGGAAACAAGATAAAGGTCTCCCTGGAAGATCTTAATGTATCAGGCAGGTTGGTAAGAGGCCTCAGTACAATAATTACTTTTGTGTGAGTTGATGATTGGGGCTGAAGGCCTAGGTCAGGGGTGGGCAATTACCGGCCCTCCAGGTGTTTTGGACTTCAACTCCCAGAAATCCTAGCCAGTTTACCAGCTGTTAGGATTTCTGGGAGTTGAAGTCCAAAACACCTGGAGGGCCAGTAATTGCCCACCCCTGGTTTAATGTATAGATTATGCCTTATATACATAGCTGGAAATAATTTTACACAATATTTTAAAATTTTTGAAACCAAGTTGGTGTATAAAAAGCAAATATATTTTTGCGAACTCTGTGGACAATTTTGGGAATTTGGATACAGGATGCTTACCCTGTATAGCAGTTTGACACCACTTTAACTGCTTTGGTTCCCTCTTTTGGAATGTTGCAGTTTGTGGTTTTGTTTGGTGAAGAATATAAGATTCCTCCGCGCTTTCTTGAACAAAAGCATTAGCACTTTCTGCCAGAGAAGCCTAAGCCAGTCACGAAACTATATATCTATTGCTATAGGTGAATAGTACTTTTTTGTCCACTTAAAGTAAGTGAATGACGTGAAGAGAATTTGCAACAGTTTGTTCTCATCACATTTGGTCATACCTGCAAAGAATATAGTTGTTGTATTGTTGAAGACTTTCATGGCCGGAATCACTGGGTTGTTGTGAGTTTTCCAGGCTGTATGGTCATGTTCCAGCAGCATTCTCTCCTGACATTTCACCTGCATCTATGACAGGCATCTTCTGAGGTTATGCGGTCTGTTGGAAACTAGGAAAATGGGGTTTATATATCTGTGGGATGTCCAGGGTGGGAGAAAGAACACTTTTCTGTTTGAGGAAGGTGTGAATGTTTTAACTGGCCACCTTGATTAGCTTTTAATGGCTTGGCAGTTTCCAGGTCTGGCTTCTTGCTGCGGAGCACTTGATGAACCAACCTGGACACAGCATATTGAGGACACAGAAATGTTGAACCACTCTAACAACTACCATGTCAGATGGCACAGAGCAGCCACTGAAATCCACAAACATGTGGTCAATTTCAACCGAAAGGAAGAAACCATGAAAATGAACAAAATCTGGCTACCGATATTTTTAAAAAACTCTAAAATCATAACAGTAAATAAAGAACAACACTCAAAAGCAGAGGAATTCCAGACAAGAAGCTAATCACCCCCAACAAAGAAATCCCCCAGGCCAGGGGTGCCCACACTTTTTCAGCACGCGAGCTACTTACAATAAAACCAAGTCAGAAAGATCTACCTACCTCTTCAAGGCTGAAGAGGGGCGTGGCGCGGCCTGGCTCTGCCCCCCTCTGGCTTCCGCTCTACCAGCAGCTTCTCCAGGCTTGAGGATGGCAGTGCCAAGCCAGCCTTGTGCTAGCTATGCCACCACTGGCTTGGCATTGCCATTCTCAAGCCTGGAGAAACTGCTGGTAGAGCGGAAGCCAGAGGGGCGGAGCCAGGCCGTGCCAAGCCTTCCCCCTCCCCTCTGGCTTTGGAGCTCCCAGCAGTTTCTCCAGGCTTGAAGATGGCAATGCCAAGCCAGTGGTGGCATAGCTAGCACAAGGCAGTACTGCCCCTAGGCAGTAAGAAGCCAGACCTTGAAATTGCTAGGCCATTAAATTCTAAACAAGGTGGCCAATTGAAACATTCACCTACCTCCAACAGACAAGAGTTCTTTCTCCCGCCCTGGACATCCCATGTATATATAAACCCCATTTTCCTGGTCAGGAGAGAACGCTTCTGGAACATGACTATACAGCCCGGAAAACTCACAACAACCCAATATATTTGTTTTTGTATGTTCATGTCAGCTGAAGTTATCATAAATGTGCAATCTATGTTCTTTGCTATACATACATACATACAGGACCATTTGCTACACACATATATACACACAGGACCATTTATGCCAGGTATGTTTTTGCGTGTATATGTGTGCAGGAGCAGTGCTTTCTCCCATCTGTTTATGTAGGTCACTGTCTGGCACGCTTCCTTCCTCACTTTTTTCCTGCTATGCTTAGACTCTGAATTTACTTCCTAGCCAACCGCACATGTGGAGTGCGCGCAAGGTAGTAGATTTGTCCTGGTTTGAACTTTAGTGGCAGTGGAAGGGTTGCATCGAGGTTAAATGCATGATTTTGGCTCTGAACCACTGGTATTCACTGACTCACCCGCCTGGCACAACTTTACAGAGCTTCCAAAGAAAACCTTGGATTTTTTTTTTATAGCAAGACTTTCAAGGCAGATTTTTGTTGGCTCGCAGCAGGGCAGGAGGGGAAAACGCGCTGTAGAAAAAAGGGCTGGATTCTTTTATTCCGGGATTTCAGTTTCCTTAAGCAGGGGGCTGGAGACTAGAACTCGGAGGTGGGTTCAAATTACAGGAAAGGGATTCTGCTTTAACATTAGGAAGAACTACCTGATTGTAAGATCTGTTCAACAGTGAAACTCACTGCCTCAGAGTCCAGTGGAGACTCCTTCCTTGTAGGCATTTAAACAGAGGCTGGATATCCACCTGTCAGTAGTGCTTTGATTGTGTTTTTCCTGCATGACGGTGTTGGACTAAATGGCCCTGGTGGTCTCCTCTATAATTCTATAGATTCTGTTCTTTTGGGACTTTAGTTTCCTTAAGCAGAGGGCTGTATGCTGTTCTTCTGAGACTTTTCTCCACTGTTCTCAAAGCTGCATCATATCCTTTTAAACATTTGCTGTAGAAGAGTTCCTAAATCAGTGTTTCCTAACCTTCCTAATGCCATGACCCCTTAATACAGTTCCTCATGGTGTGGTGACCCAAAACCATAACATTATTTTTGTTGCTACTTCTCTCGGCATTACTTCGCGAACGAAGATTCTTAGGGAGGACTCATCCCACGCTTTTTACAAGCCCGTTGATGACTAAAAAGGCCAATCTCAGATAGGCAAGTCCGGTTGCAGAAAGCACAGCAGAAAGTCTCCTTGGGTGATGTTGTTTCCAAGTTGTGGTTCTTTCTGCGTTGTCGTTTCTCTTCGAGACCCATTCGGCGTGTCTTCTCGAAAGAGGCCGCGAGATTGTAGATAGTGCATCTCCATGCCTCCCGATGTGTGGCCAGGGTGGACCATTGTTGGTGATCAATCTGGCCAAGCCTGAGATGTCGTTACAGGGAGTCCTTATATCTCTTTTGGGGGGCGCCTCTCTTGTGCTGACCCGTGGCGAGTTCACCATAGAGTAGTATCTTTGGGAGGCGGTGGTCCTCCATCCTAGAGACGTGCCCTGCCCAGCGCAGCTGTGTTCTCAATAGCATGGCCTCAATGCTGGTGATCCCTGCTTGCTCAAGGACAGCAACATTAGTCACATAGTCGGTCCAGTGTATATTTAGGATTGTGCAAAGACAGCGCTGATGAAAGCGTTCGAGGAGTCGTAGGTGTTGGCGATAGGTGACCCATGTTTCAAGACCCATAGAGGAGAATAGACAGTAAGATAGCTCTGTACACACTGATTTTGGTGCTTTGCCTCACGTGCTTGTTGCTCCAGACTCTTTTGTGAAGCCTTTCAAATGCACCTTATGCCTTTGATAATCTGTGATCTATCTCTTTGTCAATCTTGGTGCCTGAAGAGATGATGCTTCCCATGTAGGTGAACTGCTGAATGGCCTTAAACACAGATTTGCCTATGCTGACGTGGGGATGATGGTGTTCTTCCTAAGGTGTGGGCTGGTAGAGGACTACTGTTTTCTTCAGGCTGTTCCTACTTCATAACTGTAATTTTGCTACTGTTCTAAATCGTCGTGTAAATATGATATGCAGGATGTATTTTCATTCACTGGACCAAATCTGGCACAAATACCCGATATGCCCAAATTTGAATACTGGTACCGGTAGGGTTGACAGGGGGTATTGGCTTTGTCATTTGGGAGTTGTAGTTGCTGGGAGTTATAGTTCACCTACAATCAAAGAGCATTCTGAACTCCACCAATGATGGAATTGAACCAATCTTGGCACACAGAACTCCCCTGACCAACAAAAAAAATGCTGTTTTCCGATGGTCGTTGGTGACCCCTCTGACATACCCTCACGACTCCCCCAGGAGTCTTGACCCCCAGGTTGAGAAATCGAGGGCAGGGGAACCCTCTTAACAGTTAAAGAAGGTCCCAGTCATCTGCAAGCTTGGAAGTACTTGGCATTGCTCAGTGTTGTTAGGAGTCCTCTCGTCAACTTGCCAAAATGATTCTTAATTAGGAAACACAGCATGTAACACACACCCGTTCATTCACAACTTTTCAAAAGTCAGCAAGCTTTAATTGGCTTAAACTCCATGTTGCTCTGCAGAAGGCTGAGTAGGTTAAGGCCAGTTTCAGTTGGCAGGGTTGCAAATTAAATGCACCCTTGTTTACCTTTTGAAGGGATTTTAATTTATTGTCTGTAATACAGACTAGCTTCCTTTGCTTGATGTTACTTTGTTTGGCTTAATCCATGGGTTCTCTCCGTCATAAGAGATATATTCTCTTGCATCCTTATATATGAACTAGCTGTCCCCGGCCACGTGCTGCTGTGGCATAGTTTGGTGGTATGGAAAATTAAGTAATCAGAAGGTCTGCTTAATTACAACAGCCACAATAATAATAATAATAGTAATAGGAAGGAAAGAAAGAGGTACCGAAGGAAGGAAGGAAAGAAAAAGGGGATGAAAGGCAGGAAAGAGGCAAAGAAGGAAGGAGAAAATGATATAGTATTCCTTTCCTTCTTTCCTTCCATCCATCCACCCTTTCTTCCCTCCTTGTATCCTTCTGTTCCTTACTCCTCCCCTCCCTCCCTTCCTGGTATCCTCACTTTTTCTTTCGTTCCTTCCTTCTATCCTTCCTTTTCCCTTTCTTTCTTCTCCCCTTCTTCCTTCCTTCCATCCACCCTTCCTTCCTTCTATCCTTCCCTTGCTTTCCCCTCCTTCATTCCATCCTTCCTTCCTTCCTTCTATCCTTTCCTTCCTTTCCCCTCTCCTCCTTCCTGCTATCCTTCCTTTTTCCTTCCTTTCTCTTCCCCTCCTTCCTTCCATCCATCCTTCCTTCCTTCTATCCATCCTTTCCCCTCCCCTACTTCCTTCCATCCTTCCCTTCCTTCCCTTCCTTTCCCCTCTCCTCCTTCCTGCTATCCTTCCTTCTTCCCTCCTTCTATCCTTCAGTTCCTTTCGCATCCTCTCCCCCCTCTTCCTGCTATCCTTCCTTTCTCCCCCCATCCATCCATCCATCCAAAACAGCGATCTGGTCCAGCCATCCTGAGCCCCCCCCCCCCCCCAAGGCCTGCTTTGGAGGCTGGTGGAGACGAGAGGGAAGATGGGCCAAGTGACAAATCGAGCTCCCGTCTTCGCCCTCTTCCTCATTTTGCGGCGCACACAGTATTTAGTTTGGGGGGGGGGGAGGCGGTGGCTGGGGCCTCGATTGCGGCCGTGGAGGCCTCCGGAGGCCGGGCAGCGACACCAACCCAGGCCCCGGCTTCGCTGGTTTTAGGTGTTCAGCACCCAGCGCTGCCACCGAGGAGTGGCTGGAGGCGGCGCTGGCTGCTGAAGACCTAAAAGGAGGCGAGAGGCCCGTCGTCCTTGACAGAGCCAAGGCCTCGATTGCTGCCGCGGAGGCCAGGCAGTGACACCAACCGAGGCCCCGGCTTCGGCGAAGACAGCGGGCCTCCCTCCTCCTTTTAGCCGCCAGCCATTCCCCTGCTGGCCACGGGAGACTGGGAGGCCAGGCCAAGGCAGCAGTCGAGCTGCGGGCCTTTGGTAAGATGGCGGGCCTTCTTCCAGTTTTCTCTGTGCTGGGGGGGGGGGGAAGAAGGGCTTTGTGCGTGCGGAAGTGAGTACCATGCATGCGCTGTGATGTTTTAGCATGGGGGTTGATGGGAGCTGTAGTCCAATTAGTTTTTCTTAATTTTGACCGTTTTGTTTAATTTTTAAAAAAACTTTTTCGGGTGGTAAACATACCTTGTTGGGTTGTGTGTGTATGTGGCCTGGTTTGGTGTGTCTGCGTTGTGTGGTTTTGCTGTCTATAAGCTACAGCTCTCATTTTATATATACAGTATAGATTGAACGTTCTTAAAGATGAGGGTAAATTTCTTCACTGCTATGTAACAGCCTTGAGAAAGTTCCAGAAGAGACGAAACGGAAGGAAATTCCTTTACACGTGTTTCCGTTGGCTGTTCCGTTTACCTTTACCCATTGGGGTATTTATTGATTCAGGGACCATTGCTCCATTTAAAGAACCTCACTTTATATTGGATGCTCAGTCACATCAAGTGCTTTATTTTATATCAGCAAACTTTTGGGGACTTCTCCGAGACTAGACCTTGTATCGGATTATATTCTACCAACACTGGCGTCTTCGTATTATAGCTCCCTTAAATGGTGTATCAATGGAAGGACTCTATTGGATTAATACTATAACAACAATATTGGAGATATATTTTGAATATCCTTGAACTAACTCCTTATAAACATATATGACGGACTCCGATTACATGATTGTATTTAATGTGTTTATTAGATGTATTGTTGATATATTTATGAATATGCATTACTGATGTACTTCGAACTGTATTTCTAAATAATATTTTTGATACATGTATATGATTGTGTAGCATAGTTAATGCGCCCCGCTAGTGTTTTGCAGTTAATCCATGGGTTGGGCTGAGATTTATTTTACTGCAACGAGAGAGATTGGTCTCGTGAAACCCTCATATAGTGCCAAGGGTTATTAAATATGGTTGTCTGTGTGTGAGCAGGTGGCGACTACTGCATGACATATGTTCTGTATCAGAAACTAGAGCTGATGTGGTCTTTCTAATGCAATTTTTGTCAGGTCCTGGATAGGACTGTTAAGTAAAGTACGCTCACAAAGGATTCTTCCTCAGGACACGGTTTATTTAGATCCACACTCCAGGCAGAGCAAAGAGGAATCTGAGCTTTCCCGCCAAAACGCTCAGTGAAAAACCCTTCTGGTAAACTCCCTCCCTCCTCCCAGACTTAGGCCCATCCCACTCTGCTGCCTCCCTGTCGCCATGGCAGCCAAAGCCGAGCTGTTTATTTAACTGCTCTTGGCTGAGGCCTGACAATTTTCTGAATCGGCACCCCACATAACCAAGCCTATATTTATAGTTGACCTAAAACTGATGCATGACCCTTTTGGTACTACTGTTGGAGAGTGGTCCCTGGTCAAGTGGTCCCTGGTCAAAAAAAGGTTGGGAACCACTGGTATAGATCTGTGCCATGTGTGCTCTGGTCGATCCCAGCCGGATGGGGCGCTTCTTAGAGGGGCGGAGCCAGGCCGCGCCAATCCCCGCCTCCTCCCCGGCTTCGGCACTCCCAGCAGCTTCTCCAGGCTTGAGGATGGCAGTGCCAAGCCAGCCTTGTGCTAGCTATGCCACCACTGGCTTGGCATTGCCATCCTCAAGCCTGGAGAAGCTGCTGGGAGCTCCAAAGCCAGATGGGAGGGGGAGGGGCTTGGCATGGCCTGGCTCTGCCCCCTCTGGCCAAGCCCCGCCCCCTCCCCTCCCCCTTGAGGAGGTAGGTAGATCTTTCTGACTTGGTTTTAATATAAGTAGCTCGCATGCTGAAAAAGTGTGGGAACCCCTGCTCTGGAGGAATATGCCTTAAAACAGGGATGCTCACACTTTTACAGCATGCGAGCTACTCTTAAAGCAACCAAGTCCAAAAGATCTACTTGCCCCCGCCGCCATGTGCTCCCGCGCACTCCCTCTGCCACGTGCTCTTGCCACCGTGCATGCTCCTGCTGCTGTTTTCCACTCGCGCAGCACTTCTTCTGCCTGCAGGGCATTGCAGGAAGGAGAAAGCACGAGGCGGCGCATCCAGAGGGAGCGCTCCGTCCCGCCTGTCTCCCCGGCAACGTAGGCTGCACTGCTGCTTCTGGATGAGAGAGAGGCAGGGCGCTCCCTCCAGAGGCCCCGCCTCGTGCTTCCTTCTTCCTGCAATGCCCCGCAGGCAAAAGAAGCGCCGTGAGAGTGGAAGCCAGCAGCAGGTGCGCGCAGGGTGTGCGCGCACATGGCAGGAGCACTCCATCCGGCTGGTGAGGCCCGAAGATCACCTGGAAGAGGGCTGAAGATCTACTAGTAGCTCCCGAGCTACCTAATGAGCACCCCTGCCTTAAAATATCAACACTTCTTGTTTCAGAGGAAGTCGAGTAAAGGCAAAGAGAAGAAACAGAAGCGGTTGGAAGAGCGGGCAGCCATGGATGCCGTCTGTGCCAAGGTGGAAGCGGCAAATAAAGTAGGTCCCATTCCCTCTTTTTCTTCTACTGCTTGGAGAGATAGTATTAACTTTGTATGCTTTATGGCCAGGGATTTAGACAGATTAATCCAAAATTACATTTAAAATATTATAAAACAGACCAAAGTTTTAAAGCACAATTGTATTGTAAACAAGTAATTGGATAGCAATAAAAGTGCAACATCAAAAAAAATTCCTAAGCAAATTGTTAATTGTCCAAATTACATCTTTTAACAGAGAATGTTTTGAAAAAAATCAGAGACATGGGTTCAAATCACTTCTGCACTATGAAGCTCATTTGTTAATTTGGTCAAACCTTATTTACTGTATATACTCAAGTATAAACCGACCCGAATATAAGCCGAGGCACCTAATTTTACCACAAAAAAACTGGGAAAACTGATTGACTCGAGTATAATCTGAGGGTGGAAAATGCAGCCACTATGAGTAAATTTCAAAATAAAAATAGATACCAATAAAAGTACATTAATTGAGACATTAGGAGGTTAAATGTTTTTGAATATTTACATAAAACGGAAGTTTAAGACTCCCCAACTCTGATTAAACCATTATTCTAACCTTCTTCAGTGGCTTACACTTGAGTATATAAAGTACCTCTCAGGGGTTTTGCAATGAAATAAATAAGGTTTAATGAGTACTGCTTTGGAGCTCTAGAAAAAAGGAAGGCTTCTGTGTATATCTAACAAATTCTATGTTTAGCAAAGGACAAGAGGGATCTTCTCACCTCTGCAGGAGCCTAGCGTATACCATGCTTCTGTGGACAAGTCTACACAGGCCCGGATTAACACTTTTTTGCGCCCTAGGCCACAGTTTGGAATTACGCCCCCTTTAAATCAACCTCCCGCCACCTCCAAGGTCCCCATTCCCACCGGCTGGAAAGCTCCGCTGTGCTCTGAAGGTCTCCTTGGGAGTCGGGAGGCTTGGGGAGAACGCAGTGGGTGCAAACTTGCTCCAAAGGCGCGCACGAGAGGGAGAACGCGCGCGAGAGAGAGAGAGAGACGGAGGGGATGGAGCAGAGACTTTGCGGGGAGAAGGAGCGAGGAGGGGCATGAGAAAGGGGGAAAGAGGGGCGCAGACCAGTTTTGTGGTTTTTTTGGTCCGTGATCTGCCCCCCCCCCCCCGTCTTGCGCCCCTAGGCCATGGCCTCGTTGGCCTTATGGGTAATCCGGGCATAACAATCCACAAACGCAGCAGCATTGCCCAGGCATGAATCAGGGAACATGAAAGGCACCGCAGACTAATTCAGCCAGAGAAGTCAGCCATTGCAGGTCACCTAATGACCCAACCTGGATACAGCATATTATTGCAGAACACAGAAATGCTGGACCACTCTAAGAACCGCCATGTCAGACAATACAGAGAAGCCACTGAAATCCACAAGCATGTGGACAACTTCAACAGAGACCATGAAAATGGACAAAATCTGGTTTTAAAACTCTAGAATCAGGACAGTAAATAAAGAGCAACACTAAGAAAAAACCTGGGGAATTCCAGAAGGGAAGCAATCAGGGCCAGGTAACACCTCCCAACCAAGGCAGCAATAATCCAGGCTTTGAAGCTACAAGGCCATTAAATGTTAATCAGTGTGGTCAATTGCAACATTCACACTTTCCTCGAACAGACAAGACTTCTGTCTCCCAGCCTGGACATTCCACAGATATATAAACCCCATTTTCCTAGTTTCATACAGACCTCACAACCTCTGAGGATGCCTGCCACAGATGCTTTCTTCTGTCAATAAGAACCAGCCATTATCTGTCCTCTCACTACAGTGTTGTACCAGTGCTCTTTGCCTGACTGCTTTTCAGACACCAGTCTTTTCCTTTCTCTAGTGACTGTCTTTTCTTTTGCATAGTTGGGAGACCCCTTAGAAGCCTTTCCAGTTTTCAAGAAATATGACAGACATGGGTGAGTAAAAATTCTGCAACCTTCTTTTGAAGTCAAAGGAATTGGAAGCCTGGCTCCAGTCTTAACCCTCTATCCTCTTTTCTCTTATTGTAAATGATTTACAAGTTTTACAGTTCGTATTTTTCTCACTCTAAATCAATGTTTCCCAACTAGTGTGCCGTGAACAATCATCAGGTGTGCCGTGGGAAATTGGAACCTCCAATACCCTTTCTTCCCCCTCCTGCCGAACACTTTTTCTTCCCCACTCGGGCTCCCTTCTTCCCAGCCTCGCTCTGCTCGCTTTGCCTCGCTTTGCTCATGATGCTGCCATTTTGATCCAAGGGGGCAGCATGAGCGTGTTCAGGAGGGGAGGGGGGAGGGAGGAAGACGTGGGGCGAGTCTGTGCAGTAGTGCCCACACAGGTCATGTCTTCCTCCCTCCCCTCCTCTCCTGAAGAAGGGAGCTCGAGTGGAGAAGAAAAAGCAAGTGTTCGGCAGGAGCGGGTAAAAAGGGTGCGAAGGGGAAGGGGGAGGAAGCATGGGCAAACTTGGACCTTCCAGGTGTTTTGGACTCCAACTCCCACCATTCCTAGCGGCCTCAGGCTCTTTTCCTTTTCCCCCCATCAGCCACTTAAGCAGGAACGGGCCTCAGGCTGTTAGGAATGGTGGGAGTTGAAGTCCAAAGCACCCAGAGGGCCGAAGTTTTCCCATGCCTGTTTTAGGGACCTTAAAGTGGTGAGCCTCCTTCCAACATTGTGATTCTGGATAGAAAACAAACAATAACATGACATTGAGTCCACAGTCTCTCTGGGTGTAGGTGAACTACAACTTCCAAACTCAAGGCCAATTCCCAAGCAAACCCTTTCAGTACTTTCTGTTGGTAATGAGAGTTCAATATGCCAAGTTTGGTTCAATTCCATTGTTCCAGGAGTTCAGGATGCTCTTTGATTGTGTGTTAACTATAAATCCCAGAAACTGTAGCTCCCAAATGTCAAGGTCTATTTTCCCCAAACTCCATCTGTGTTCCCATTTGGGCATATTGAGTATTCATGCCAAGTTAGGTCCTGATCCAACATTGTTTGAGTCAGCAGTGCTCTCTGGATGTAGGTGAACTACAACTCCAAAACTCAAGGTCAATACCCACCAAACTTATATTTATGTATGTATGTATTTATTCGTATTTGTTTGCCGCCCTTCCCAATTATAGTCTTTTCTCTTGGTTATGGTAGTTCTGTGTGGGAAGTTTGATTCCATTCCATCATTGGTGGAGTTCAGAGTGCTCTTTGATTGTGGGTGAACTATAACTCCCAGCTAGACCTTCGTGTGTGTCTTTCTGCCATTCTTGCCAGGATATCTATGTTGTGTTCATCGAAACAGACCCAGTTTTCACACTGAGTGTATAAATACATTTTAAAACATATTAACTATATGTATTACTGTGTTAGAGTGTCATTTTGTGTCATTTTGGTTGGTGGTGTGCCCCAGGATTTTGTAAATGTAAAAAATGTGCCGCGTCTCAAAAAATGTGGAAAAACACTGCTCTAAATCATATGCTACTGTCCCCTGATACAAATTGTCACCTCCTGGCTCTCAGTCCTAGTTTAGTGAATTACAGTCTTAACATCCTGCCCATCTATCCTCTTGTCTCGTTGCAGATTAAATGTCTCTATCGAGTGTAAACGCGTATCCAGCTTGGACCCAGCCACCATCGACTGGGCTTTTGAACTTACCAAAACAAACATGCAAACGTTGTAAGTCCTTAAGGGATGCACAGGGATAATGGGAGGTACTGGGAGCTTTTTTTGCAACAGGTGTGAAAGTAAGCAGGACAAGAGAAAGGCAGTGATTCCCAAACTTTGGTCCTCTAGTTGTTTTGGACTTTCCGTTCTCAGAAGCTCCAGCTAACTTATCCAACAGTCTGGAATTCTGTGACCTGAAGCCTAAAATATCTGGAGGACCAAAACTTGGGAATCACTGACATGAGACATGTTTTGTGAACACAGCCCCAGGTCCAGTCCTTGTCATCTCCAGCTGAAAAGGATGTGGTGCTGGATCTGGCGCAGTCTGGCTTTAGGCCGGGGCATGGTACTGAGACAGCCTTGGTTGCCTTAGTGGATGATCTACGCTGGGAGCTGGACAGGGGGAGTGTGTCCCTGTTGGTTCTGCTTGACCTCTCAGAGGCCTTTGATACCATTGATCACAGTATCCTTCTGGGACACCTCGCAGGAATGGGCCTTGGAGGTACTGTCTTACAGTGGCTCCAGTCCTTCCTAGAGGGCCGTTCCCAGATGCTGTTACTGGGAGATGCCTGTTCAACCCCACAACCATTGTCTTGTGGGGTTCCTCAGGGTTCAATACTATCTCCCATGTTGTTTAACATATACATGAAGCCGTTGGGGGAGATGATCCGGAGTTTCGGGTGGGGTGTCACCTGTACACAGATGATGTCCAACTCTGTCACTCCTTCCCACCTGCTACTAGGGAGGCTGTTCAGGTCCTGAACCGGTGCTTGGCCGTTGTGTCCGACTGGAGGAGGGCAAACAATTTGAAATTGAATCCAGACAAGACAGAGGTACTCCTGGTCACTCGAAAGGCCGAACAGGACATAGGGTTACAGCCTGTGTTGGACGGGGTTACACTCCCCCTGAAGACACAGGTTCGCAGTCTGGGTGTGATCATCTCTGAGCCTGTTTCGGCGATGATCAGGGGAGCATTTGCACAGTTAAAACTTGTGCGCCAGCTGCGCCCGTACCTTGGGAAGTCTGACTTGACCACTGTAGTCCATGTCCAGATACATCCCCTATAGATTACTGCAACGGTCTCTACGTGGGGCTGCCTTTGAAGACTGTTCGGAAGCTGCAACTGGTCCAACAGACAGCAGCCAGGTTGATAACAGGAGCGGCACTCAGGGAGCGCACAACTCCTCTGTTGTGCCAGCTCCACTGGCTGCCAGTTTGCTACCGGGCACAATTCAAAGTGCTGGCTTTAGCCTTTAAAGCCCTAAACGGTTCTGGTCCAATTTACCTGTCTGAACACATCACTCCCTATGAACCATCAAGATGTTTAAGATCATCCAGGGAGGCCCTGCTCTCAGTCCCGCCTTCTTCGCAGGCGCGATTGGCAGGGATGAGAGACAGAGCCTTTTCAGTGGTGGCTCCTCGGATTTGGAACGCCCTTCCTAGTGACATCAGATTAGCCCCCTCCCTCCTGACATTTTGTAAGGAAGTCAAGACCTGGCTGTTCAATCAGGCATTTGCAGATGAAATATAATTGTTTAATTAGATCTATGGAATGGTGACAGTGTGTCGGATTTTAACGAGACGCTGAGAATTGTACTTTTATGTTTTTAATTGTTTATATGGTTATTGCTTTAGTGTTTTAATTGTGTTTTATCTGGAGGGCAGTATTTGCCTTATGTAAACTGCCTAGACTCGCCTTCAGGTTGAGAGGGGCGGTATAAAAATGTAGTAAGTAAATAAATAAATAATGTCCTGACATCCTGAACATGGCGTCCATTCAGTTCAGATATCAAGCTGGATGGATCAGTGGTCTGTCTTTCTATAAGCCAGGTTCCTGTGCTGTATATATGTACGCCCACAGTTGAAGGTTGCTGCAAAATAACTCTCCTCTTAGCAATAGCAAACTGCTTTTGACAACTCTCGGTGGGGAGTGTGTGGATGGCTAACAGAATATACTGCAAATTTGTATGTTCTTTGTAGTACAATATATCTCCAATAGCTTTCCATTCCCCTTAACAGTTGTAAAGTTGAGAAATGCTGCTTATAGTTGAGGGGGAGAAGGGTTAGTCTCTAAACCAGGGCTGCCCAGGAAGTCCATCACAATTGACTGGTCGATCGCGGGACCGAAGGAGGTCGATCGCAGCCGGATGGGGCACTTCTAGAGGGGGCGGAGCCATGCCGCGTCAAGCCCTGCCCCCTGCCCCAGCTTCAGCGCTACCACAGCTTCTCCAGGCTTGAGGTGGGTAGTGCCAAGCCAGAAGTGGCTAGCTATGCCACCACTGGCTTGGCACTACTCTCCTCTAGCCTGGAAAAGCTGTGGTAGCGCTAAAACCAGAGGGGGGTGGGGCGGAGCCATGCCACACCAAGCCCCGCCCCCTCCCCAGGCTTCAGCGCTACCACAGCTTCTCCAGGCTTGAGGAGGGTAGCTATGCCACCACTGCCTTGGCACTACCCTCCTCTAGCCTGGAGAAGCTGTGGTAGCGCTAAAGCCAGAGGGGGAGGGGGCGGAGCCATGCCACACCAAGCCCCGCCCCCTCCCCAGGCTTCAGTGCTACCACAGCTTCTCCAGGCTTGAGGAGGGTAGCTATGCCACCACTGCCTTGGCACTACCCTCCTCTAGCCTGAGAAGCTGTGGTAGCGCTAAAGCCAGAGGGGAGGGGCGGAGCCATGCCACACCAAGCCCCGCCCCTCCCCAGGCTTCAGTGCTACCACAGCTTCTCCAGGCTTGAGGAGGGTAGCTATGCCACCACTGCCTTGGCACTACCCTCCTCTAGCCTGGAGAAGCTGTGGTAGCGCTAAAGCCAGAGGGGGAGGGGGCGGAGCCAGGCCGCACCAAGCCCCGCCCCTCCCCCAGCTACAGTTCTACCATAGCTTCTTCAGCCTTGAGGAGGGTAGTGCCAAGCCAGTAGTGGCTAGCTATGCCACCAGTGGCTTGGCACTACCCTCCTCTAGCCTGGAGAAGCTGTGGTAGCGCTAAAGCCAGAGGGGGAATGGGGCGGAGCCATGCCACACCAAGCCCCGCCCCCTCCCCAGGCTTCAGTGCTACCACAGCTTCTCCAGGCTTGAGGAGGGTAGCTATGCCACCACTGCCTTGGCACTACCCTCCTCTAGCCTGGAGAAGCTGTGGTAGCGCTAAAGCCAGAGGGGAGGGGCGGAGCCATGCCACACCAAGCCCCGCCCCCTCCCCAGGCTTCAGTGCTACCACAGCTTCTCCAGGCTTGAGGAGGGTAGCTATGCCACCACTGCCTTGGCACTACCCTCCTCTAGCCTGGAGAAGCTGTGGTAGCGCTAAAGCCAGAGGGGGAGGGGGCGGAGCCAGGCCGCACCAAGCCCGCCCCTCCCCCAGCTACAGTTCTACCATAGCTTCTTCAGCCTTGAGGAGGGTAGTGCCAAGCCAGTAGTGGCTAGCTATGCCACCACTGCCTTGGCACTACCCTCCTCTAGCCTGGAGAAGCTGTGGTAGCGCTAAAACCAGAGGGGGGCGGAGCCAGGCCGTGCCAAGCCCCTCCCCCTGCTCCGCCCTGCTTCTCTCTCGGTAGATCTTTCTGACTTGGTTTTATTATAAGTAGCTCGCATGCTGAAAAAGTGTGGGCACCCCTGCTCTAAACCAATTATAATGATGGGAATTTCCTTTGCTCAGCTAACCTCTTCCTGAAGTAAAGGATTACAAAGTTAGTTTTTCCCCCCTCCTTTTTATGTTTTCTTACACTTGAAGGTATGAACAGAGCGAATGGGGCTGGAAGGACCGGGAGAAACGGGATGAGATGACAGATGACCGTGCGTGGTACCTGGTAGCTCTGGAAGACGGCTCCCTTCCTGTGGCTTTCTCACACTTCCGCTTTGATGTGGAATGTGGGGACGAGGTACTTTATTGGTACGTCTTTTTACTTGGAATGCTAATGTGCCTCCCCCCCTTTTTTTCCCTTAGAATATGTGCCCATGTGAGAAGTAACAGAAGTAAATTTTGAAAGAGGAAATTCGGGGTTGATCGCTGAATAATGCAGACACAGCTTGAACGTGCCAAATATGTTTGTGCGCATAGTCATTTGTTGATTATATGACCCTCAGCCTTAAAATGCGGATTACATTTCAAAAACATTAAGTCACCCGTATCCCAGCCATGTTTCTATTGGTTTGACATATGATTTGCAATATATGATAAATAAATAATAATTAATAAGAATAATTAATAATATAAATAATATATGATTTGCAATCTTTAAGACTAGTGATTATAATTGTACCCGTTCTAGTTAAGTTTTGATTTTATTGGTTTGACATCCAGTCAGAAAGACGGTTCGGATCCAAGCTATTTGTCTAAGCCAGGGGTGGGCAATGATTTTTTCCAAGGGGCCACACGAGAACCAAAAAATATTATGGAGGGCCGTGCCTAAAGGCTGAACTACATTCTAATCTACATAATTTATTTATTTACTATATATTACACATCATTAATATTAACATATTAATATATCAAGAAATATTCATATATTATTAGTATTAATATCATAATTATAAAATAATAATAAAAACCACTAAAATAAAATGAAATTCATGAAGACAAGGTGCGAACCAAGATAGAGGCTGATGGAATGGCCCAATGGACCCAGCCCAGATGATGACAAAGCGGACACAGCCGCCGCCGCAGCAGAACAGAGCAGCAGACATTCAGAGGCTGCAGGCCTTCGCCCGCTCTCGCCCCCAGCCATTCCCCAGCTGATCGCCCTGCCATGGAGTGACTGCCATCCCGGCTTTGGAGTGCCTGTTACCCCGGGAGGCGATCTGGGCCTGCAGCGGGAGCAGTCGGCGACCTGAGGCGGCTGATTGCCCTGGCGACCCGGAAGAGGATCAAGTCTTCCGGGTCGCCAGGGCGATCAGCCGCAAGTCGCCGACTGCTCCTGCTGTAGGCCCGGATCGCCTCCCAGGATGGCAGGCACTTCAAAGCCACCGCTCCTCCGATCGTTCTCCGGAGCGGCGGGCTGTCTGCCGACGCAGGCCCCACAGCCCCCGATGGGATAGCGGCAGCGGCACCCCTTCCTCTTGGCTCCGCCCCCGACGCCCTTCTCCCAGGGCCGGGCAGAATTGGCCGGCGGGCCGTAGGGTGCCTAGGTCTGGTCTAAGTGCATCTCCCTATATAGACCATCTCGTGCACTGGGGTCAGCGGAGGAGACCCTGCTCTCAGTCCCACCCCCGCAATTGGTGGGAACGAGAGAGGGGGTCTTCTCTGTGATTGTTCCCCATCTCTGGAACTCCCTTCCTAAAGAAATAAAATGGCCCACACCCTCCTCTATTTCAAAAAACTTCTGAAAACACAATTATGTACTTTAGTGAACAGAGAGAAGGAGGACTAGCACTTAACACTTTATGATTCCTACGGTTAGCACTTTATGACTGCTACGGCCTGTTCTTAAATTATTATTATTATTGAAGTACCTTTTAAATTCTAGTAGTTTACTGATTTAGGATACATGTTTCTGTGCAATTATGTTTTATTAGTGTATGTTTTATTTATATATTTGTATTTTTATTATGTTAACTTTAATTCTTTTCTAGTAATAAGTTTATTAACTTTTTTTTTAAAAAAAAAATTGACTGTTGTGTGATTTTCAGCCCGGTATCGAATATTTGCCTGTTTTCTATGTATGTGAAATGCTCTTGAGTCCCTACGGAGAGAGAGGGCGGTCTAGAATATTTTTTTTTCTTTTTTGAAACAATTTTTTTTATTTTAACATATATAGAATGAATAGTATCAGGGGAAAAAGGGGGAACAATATATGTATAGAAAAGTAGGAAAAACTAAATAGGAGAGAGGAGAAGAGAGAGAAAAAAGTTTTTAAAAAGTCAAAAATCAGAAGACAATAAAAAATAAGAATAAATTTTTTTAAAAAAAAAAAAGGTTGTGACTTCCATTCCAAACTTGCGTCTTCTCTTAATGTATTCCTCTTCTGTCTCTTTGTCCCTTATATATTTCATTAATCTTTTCTATTGACATTTTTTCCATATTCTATCAAGAGGTCCCAATTTGTACTTTTTATTGGTCTTCCTTCATTTCTCTTTAACAAGAAAGTTAATTTGTCCATATCTTTTATTTCCTTAAGCTTATTAATCCAGTCCTCTATCTCCGGGACTTCTTCTTGTTTCCATAGTTTTGCAAAAGAAATTCTTCCTGCGGTTACCATATAAGTAAATAGTCTGTCTGTATTATCGTCAAGACTGAGGTCAGAGTCCGTAATTCCCAGTAGATAATATTCTGGTTTCGTCTTAAATTTCCTGTTCAACATTTTCTGAGATTCATCGTGTATCCTTGTCCAGAACTTACTGACAGTCTTGCAAGTCCATCACATGTGGAAAATGGTTCCCTCCTGTTCATGACATTTCCAACATTTGTTTGATGTATTTTTATACATCAAGCCTAGTTTCTTTGGTGTAATGTACCACCTATGGAACATTTTTAGCCAATTTTCTTTCAAATCTGATGCGTATGTATATTTTAATTTTTTATTCCAAATCTGTTCCCACTCCCTAAAATGGATCGGTCTTTTCAAGTTTTCTGCCCATTTAATCATGCATTGTTTTACTTCTTCAGTTTCAGTTGCCCAGTCTAGTAGTTTATTATATATTTTTGTTATTTTTTTTCTTTGTTAATTTTATTATTGCTATTACTATTATTATTATTATACAGTAGAGTCTCGCTTATCCAATCTTCGCTCATCCAATGTTCTGTATTACCCAACGCAGTCTGCCTTCTGCCTGGAACGATGTCCAGGGTGGGAGAAAGAAAGAACCCTTGTCTGTTTTGGTGCTACATTTTTCCATCTCCGACAGGCTGGGCGACTGGCACCCTACCTGTCCAGGGATGACCTGGCCACGGTGATCCAAGCGACGGTCATCTCGAGGCTGGACTACTGTAACGCCCTCTACGTGGGCCTTCCTTTGTCGACAATCCGGAAACTCAAGCTAGTGCAGAATGCCGCTGCTCGCTTACTGGTGGGAGCACCGGTGAGAGAGCACATTACTCCCATCTTACGGCAACTGCATTGGCTTCCTATCGAGTACCGAATTGCCTTCAAGGTGTTAGTTTTGACCTTCAAGGCCTTATACAGTCTAGGGCCTGTGTACCTGAGGGACCGCCTTACCCCATACGTTCCCTCGAGATCACTGCGCTCAGAGGAGCAGAACCTGTTAGAAATTCCATCAATCCACTCCTGCCACTTGTCCACAACCAGGCAGCGTGCCTTTTCTGTTGCGGCCCCTATGCTGTGGAACTCTCTTCCACCCGATACTCGCGCAATCCGAGAGCTTGTTCCTTTCCGGAGAGCGTGCAAGACTGCCCTCTTCATACTCGCTTTTGGCTAATCCGGAAATGTATTGTATGACCATGTTTTTGAGTTTTTAAGAATCTGTAACCCTTGTGGTCTTTTAACATTGTTGTATATCGATGTTTTTATCGAATGTCGTTGTGATCCGCCCCGAGCCTGCAGGGAGGAGCGGAATATAAAACCAAATAAATAAATAAATAAAAAAAAATAAATACAGTAATTACTACACAATGTACTGTGTATTGAAGTGCTTTTTCTGTTGATTTGTTGTGAAACATGATGTTTTGGTGCTTAATTTGTAAAATCATAATGTACCGTATTTTTCGCACCATAAGGCGCACCGGATGATAAGACACACCTAGATTTTAGAAGAAGAAAATTGGAAAAAAATATTTTGGGCCAAAAAGTGCTTCAGCGCCGGGGCCCACTTTTGGCCCAAAATATTTTTTTCCAATTTTCTTCTGGAAGGGTGGACCCTCCTCGGCGCCCTCCGCCATCCCTAAGCCTTTCCCTTGGCCGCCTCCTCCTCGGTCCCGCCTCCTCCTCGGTCCCGCCTCCTCCTCCGCCTCCTCTGCCTCCGTCACCGCCCGCCGCCCGCGCCCCCGCTGCCTCCGCCGCTTACCGCCTCCGCCGCTTACGCCGCCTCCTCGCCGCCGCGGCGCATGCGCAGTAGGTCCCAAGCCTGCAGGGCACGCCTGGCGCACCTCGTCAGACGTCAGACGCGCCAGACGCGCTTGGGACCTACTGCGCATGCGCGGCGAGGGAGGCGGCGGAAAGTGGCGGAAAGCAGCGGAAAGCAGCGGAAAGCAGCGGAGGCGGGGGGCGGGCGGTGACGGAGGCAGAGGAGGCGGAGGAGGAGGCGGGACCGAGGAGGAGGCGGCCAAGGAAAGGCTTTCTATCGCTCCCCCCTTCGCTCCATAAGACGCAGCTGATTTTTCCTCCTACTTTGGGAGGAAAAAAACTGCGTCTTATGGTGCGAAAAATACGGTAATTTGACATTTAATAGACTTTTTATTAAGCCCTCCTTATTATGCAACATTTTCACTTATCCAATGTTCTGCTAGCCCATTTATGTTGGATAAGCGAGACCCTACTGCACCTTCTTTTAGAATATTACTTTCCACTTTCCACTCCGTCTTCGGAGTGTGTGTGTGTATGAATGATGTGTTACCTGCAGAAAAGCTTAAATTCAGTTCTTCAGCAAAAAGCCAATAAGGAAATGTTCTTTCTACCCCAAAACCTAGAAAACTGTGACCACTCAAAACAGATAAATAATAGTAAACATCAGGAAAATGTTAAAGTCAAAAGGTAGACCAGCTTGACTCCATCCAGCAAGTGGTGTAAGGATAGCAGCTTCAGTATGTGTTTTGCTCTTCTTTCTGTTCTTGTTTATTGCATGTTATTAGCTTGTGCACCTGAAGGCCGGAGCTATGTTAATACTTAGCATTCACACAGCAAATAACAACAACAACAACATGTAGGTGGTTTATAAGAATTAAGTGGCAAGGTTTATGTATATAGTGTAGGCTCTCCAAATGTGGCACATCAGCTTCTGTTGGGTAAGAAACGATGGGAAAGATTTATCAACATCTAGAGCACTGTCTGTTTCTTAGCCCTGGTAATAAGGGTTTGAAAGCTGATTATGTAAGATCCTGGGTAGAGATTGGTTGAGGCCGCAGAAAATAATGAGTTGAAGAAACACGCAAGACTGGAATGTTGCAGTACAAACCAAAACACTAAGCTTTAGAGCAGTGGCTCTCAATCTGTGGGTCCCCAGATGTTTTGGCCTTCAACTCCCAGAAATCCTGGTCAACTGGCTGGGATTTCTGGGCGTTGTAGGCCAAAATACCTGGGGACCATATACATTTTGGGGTTGACACTCCTTTCTCTGCCTACCTCTCTCTTGCTCTCCCCCAGTTATGAAGTGCAGCTGGAAAGCAAAGTCAGAAGGAAAGGCTTGGGCAAATTTCTTATACAGATACTTCAGCTTGTGGCAAATGGGTAAGTTTTTCATACTTCTCCGTATTGTACAACCCTTCTTTTTATTTTTGTCAGAAGTTGCAACCTGCAGCTTGCCTGATGTAAGAGAGATGGTAACCCTTTCCTAACTGATAATTGGGAATTCATCTAAATCAGTGTTTCCCAACCTTTTTTGAGCCGCGGCACACTTTTAACATTAAAAAAAGTCCGGGGGCACACCACCAACCAAAATGGCACAAAATGACACTCTAACACAGTAAAGAACAGCTGGGGGAAGGTGGCCTGCTGGGAGCAGCTGCTGAGAGTGCCGAAGTCGGGGGAGGAGCCAGGCCATGCCATGCCCCACCCCCTCCCCCCAGCTTCAGCTCTCCCACAGCTTCTCCAGCCTTGAGGGGGCAGTGCCAAACCAGCAATGGCAGAACCAGCACAATGCTGACTTGGCACTGTCCCCTCAAGGCTGGAGAAGCTGTGGAAGAGCTGGAAGGGGAGGGGATGGAGCCAGGCCGTGCCATGCCTCGCCCTCCTCCCTCGGCTTCAGCTCTCCCACAGCTTCCCCAACCTTGAGGGGGCAGTGCCAAGCCACCGGTGGCAGAGCCAGCACAATGCTGGCTTGGCATTGTCCCCTCAAGGCTGGAGAAGCTGTGGGAGAGTTGAAGCCGGGGGAGGGGGTGGAGCCAGGCCGTGCCGTGCCCCGCCCCCTCCCCCAGCTTCAGCTCTCCCACAGCTTCTCCAGCCTTGAGGAGGCAGTGCGAGCGAGGGGCAGGAGTCATGGCCCCCATCCCCGGCGCTGCTCTCCGCCATGAGTCCCGCCCTTCACTCGCTGATGCTGCGCGGAGGAGGAGCAGGAGCAGGAGCATGAGTGGTGGACGGGCTTCAGTGGGCGGGGCTCCTCCGCACGGCTTCAGCGAGCGAGGGGCAGGAGTCATGGCGGATTGGAGGCTGGCTGGGGAAACGGCCGAAGGAGGCTGCGCCCTGGCCCCTTCTTCTTTTTCTTCGCCGTCACCCGGCCCTTCCTCCTCCTCCCCCAAGCAGCAGGATTTCGGCATGAGGAGGGGGGAAGGAAGGGGGGCAGAGAGCTTTTCTCGCGGCACAGCAGGAGGTCCGTCACGGCACACTTCTGTGCCACGTCACAGCTGTTGGAAAACACTGATCTAAATTATTGGTCTTCCCGAGACAGCAAGGAGCTGTGTTCGGTTTGGCCTCTTATCTCTTTTGACCTTAACCTCTTCCTGATTTTCTCAGCACACAGATGAAGAAAGTCATGCTAACAGTATTTAAACACAACCATGGGGCCTACCAGTTCTTCAGAGAAGCTTTACAGTAAGAATTTGGCTTAACTCTTTTCCTCTCCACAAACTAAGACGCACAAAGTAACAATCAGGAGGGTCTGAAGATGTCTGGGGAGCTTCATGGGTGGGTAGGAATGCTCTTTTGGTGAGCCTGAACTAATTCCTTGCTTGCTTGTTTGAAGTTATGTGTAAAGCATGTAGTTTGAAAATAATTCTGACAAAATGGCAGCTCTTACTGAAAAATGCGAGAAGTTGACGATTAATCATTCTAAACCCAAAGCGATGCTATTCTCCAAGAGGAAGCAGATACAAACGAGGGCATATGATTTACCCTGACCCACTTCTGTTTATCACAGGATGCTGAAACTGCACTTGTGTAATTATATAAGTCTCTATAAATTACGTGCCAATGCACAACTCAGAACTGAGATCGGGCTTGATTTGACAGGTGCTGAAGTGGTATGAGGTTTGAGAATGGACCCAGTGGAATGCAGAACAGGCCTCAAGTTCCTTGATTTGAAAAGGAACGTTCGATGAGATGAAAGAGGTTGATGGTGAGGATTCCCCATCATGTGATGTAGTCCAGAACTGGCATTGTCAATTCCAATGTGGTCGGACTTTGGTGCAAACAGCTCCAATCCCAGGGTGAATCTCTGCCGCCATCTACTGTAGCTAGGAGTTACTACCAGCCTCATATTTTTTGATCCAGTGTGTTTACTACCATTATCAAACCTCACACCACTTCAGCAGCTGCAAAAGCAAGACCATTATCAGTTCTGGGCTGTAAATTGGCACGTAACCTTATATCATTACACATGTTCAGTTTCAGTGTCCTGTGATCGTATATAGGTCAGGAAATCTTCAATGAACACACCTCGTAAACTATAAGTGAAAAAATGTCCTCCTTTGAGGATGAGAAAGTGACATAGTTATGATGAGAAGAATTATTTCGAAAGAGGGAAACTGTGCTTAAGGGGTTGGCCTTGTTATTATAGCCATTTCTTGTTTATATACAGAATATATATATTTTCTTGTAGAGTACAACTCCTAAACCAGCCAAAAATCTAAAAATTTTAACATCCAAATCATATGTGATATTTTATATTATTACTTACATGCAGGTAAGTGAAAACGCGATAGTTTCACAAGCTTGGAGGAAAACTCCTCGAGCTGCAGTCCCAACGGATAGTCCCAGAGCAATCGAAACAAATCAAGGTCACCAAGGGGAACCCTGTTCCCAAAGTTCAGTCCAAATTAAAGGATAATCCAGAAATTCGATGCTCTCTTGGTCGACGATTGGGTCTGTGCCCACGCTGGATCGTTTCGCCTGGAAAGGCTTCCTCAGGAACGGGGATGCGTTTTGGGGTTGCAGGCGTCAAACAGAAGGCTGTAGGAAAGCTGTGTTGCACTACATAAACATAAATAGTACATTCTATACAATATCTATTAAGTACATGCTCCCAAGGGAACTACTGGGGGCCCTTCTGCAGTCAGTAATACATACCTTAAAGCTCATATTTTCAACATATCTTGCGGCAGATGCCTATGTCTACAAACTGAGTCAGGTTAGATACTACTAACAATAATAGTTCAATACAATTATATGAAATCACTTTTCATTTATATATCAAAACATCAAAAGTAATATTCACATTTCATATCTATAAGCATCAAACACAATACCGTGTCCGTGGTGCGGCTGTGGCACACAATGTCCATAGGAAGTACATATCAATAAGTCCAGTCCGTACACACAGGGACCTTTGGTCCAAAGCTCAGTGGAAGCATGACACAGGTATGGGGATGCATGAAGGTAATCCAAAACCATAGACCGTGAAAGAACCGAAGCCCAAACAATTCAAGGCTCCTGGGAATGAGATGAAGCAAGCCTGACGGAAAGATATCCAAAACAATCGGGGCCGCTGAATTCCGTTTCGTGGTCTTTTTCAAAGGCTAGATATCCATTAGTAAGGTTCCAGTCCTGGAAGATTACATCATATATGATATACAGCATAGTGGGAACAATACATAACCAATAACAATCATATTAATTGCGCAATCGCTATACATACCAAAGTAAAGGAGAATCCAACCGCATTGCATCAAGTGCGGTGACCGTTTAAGGTGATATACCAAAGAACACATACACTTTAAATACATTATCCTAAATTAGGAGGGAATGTAAATTGACCGGCTCATGTATTGTTCCCACTATGCTGTATATCAAGGGTGCTCATTATGGTGATCGGGAGCACCTAGGTGATCTTCGGCCCTCTTCCAGGTGATCTTTGGGCCTCCCCAGCCGGATGGCGCGCTCCTGCCATGCGTGCGCATGTGCGCTCCCACTGCCGCCTTCGGGGCTTCTTTGCCAAAATGAGGCTTTAGGGGGTGGGCCCTGGCGCTCGTCTTGCCACGCACGGTGTGGCCCATTGGTTGCTGCTGGGGGGGGGGGAGCAAGGCGAAGGCACACGCATGGATAGGATGCGAGGCTGTGGGAGGGATGGAGGGAATGTGTGTGTGTGTGTGAGAGAGAGAGCCAAGGAGAGAAGAAAGAAATCCAGAGAACTTTTTCGGATCCTTTTGGCAGGCAGGCAGGCGGGCGCTGGAAGGAGAGAGGGAGAGGGAGAGAGAAAGAGGTGAAGGAGGCCGGGCAAAGTGGGGCAAAGCCAAGCAAGCCCCGCTGCAAACCCTGCTGCTGCCCTCGGGACTCCCATTCCAAGCTGAGACCTGGGTGAGCGAGCTGTGTGGGGCTGCTTTCTTTCCTTGGTTGGGGACGAGGAGGGAGAGCTCCGCCATGTTCCTGGGGCTGAACCCAAGGAGGAGGGGGCTGCAGGGATGGAGACTCCACTTGCTGCTGCTTGTGCCCTTGCCACCTTTCTCCGCCTCGCCCTCTGTGGGCAGGCAAGAAAGAAGCCCCGCGCGGATGGAAGGCTGCAGTAGGAGCATGCGCATGCTCGCGCACTCTCACATGCACAACAGGTGATCTTTTCAACGTGATTGTTCATATAGTAGCTCGCATGATGAAAAAGTGTGGGCACCCCTGCTGTATATCATATATGATGTAATCTTCCAGGACTGGAACCTTACTAATGGATATCTAGCCTTTGAAAAAGACCACGAAACGGAATTCAGCGGCCCCGATTGTTTTGGATATCTTTCCGTCAGGCTTGCTTCATCTCATTCCCAGGAGCCTTGAATTGTTTGGGCTTCGGTTCTTTCACGGTCTACGGTTTTGGATCACCTTCATGCATCCCCATACCTGTGTCATGCTTCCACTGAGCTTTGGACCAAAGGTCCCTGTGTGTACGGACTGGACTTATTGATATGTACTTCCTATGGACATTGTGTGCCACAGCCGCACCACGGACACGGTATTGTGTTTGATGCTTATAGACATGAAATGTGAATATTACTCTTGATGTTTTGATATATAAATGAAAAGTGATTGCATATAATTGTGTTGAACTATTATTGTTGGCAGATGCCTATGGTCAGTGTCTAGGACAATCCCTTGGGTAGGAAAAGGTCTATTTAGACAGTAGGTGATGCTAATTTTTGAAACCAATGTTTGTCTCTTAAAGTAAAAGTTCATTAATTGAGAGACGTCCATTTAAGCCTGGAGGGAACTCTGATTTTAACTTCACTATCCATTGTGCTTCTAATTGCAGAAGCTTTCTCTCTGTATCAAAGGGGTTTGGGCTCCACTCTGTCAAGGACCATTACAGTGAAATCTTCCCAATGATGGTTGAAAGTTTTAAAATGGGAATAAAGAATGGAATTGTCATTTCCTGTTCTTAAGCGTGACCTGTGCTCCTGAATTCTAGTCCTGAGTTCCCTCTGCGTTTTTCCGACATAAAGGTTACCACAAACACAAATTAAACAATAAATCACATTTTTGAGCCACGTGTGGACCATGTTCGTATTTTGAAAGTTTTTTTTATTGTAAGGACTCCTGATGGTTTCTTGGGAATTAATTAATTTACAAACTGAACAATGGCCACACTTATTAGTGCGTGGGGGGTATGAGTGTGGTTGTGACTTCAACTTATGTTCTGTGTGCACATGAAGGCTTTTTATGTTTTGAGGTTTTTTTATGCTACAAGAGGTGGTTAATCTAGCCCCGGAATAGAATTAACAAGTGGCCAAAATTTCTTAACTAAAGCTACAATATTCTTTGAGTGTGGTGCGTCTTCACTTACCTGCGTGCAAGTAATAATATAAAATATCACATATGATTTGGATGTTAAAATTTTGAGATTTTTGGCTGGCTTAGGAGTTTATTTATTTATTTATTATTTCGATTTCTATACCGTCCTTTCCAGCTGGCTCAGGGCGGTTTACAGTATATCGAACTACAACAAAAGGCATAAAAAGCATGAAAATAAAACGGTATCACATCAGAGTATAAACACAGAAGAATTGTGAAAGCAATTCCATGTAGGAGAATTCCACCTTCCCATGATATTTATAAACTAAATGCTTTTACAAGCAGTTTTACAAGCTTTCTGGAAAGCTGTCAGCTCACTTGTACTCAGTTGTACTCTACTTGTAGTCAGTTGTACTCTACAAGAAAATATATGTATTGTGTATATGAACTAAAGTTTGAACGCTTTCATGCTCTTTTTGTGTTTACTTGTATAACAAGTGGAACTATACCCAGTGTCTTTAATTATAGCCATCTCTGGCTTATAACTCCTTTATGGTTGTCTTTGCGTTGTTGTAATTCAAACCAGTGGTCTTCACCTGGCCTATATCTGTGTTTCTTCCTTGACTTGGTAGGTTTGACATTGATGATACCTCACCGAGCATGTCTGGCTGCTGCGGGGATGACTGCTCCTACGAAATCCTCAGCAGAAGAACAAAATTTGGCGAGAGCCAACACACTCACCTGAGTAGTCACTGTGGTGGCTGCTGCCATTGAGTTTGCCCTTCATTCTGCAAAAGAACCTAACTCTCTTTTTTCCAGATGAGCCCTGCCTTTTTATTGCCACCCCCCACAGTCTTCCCATTTCTTCGCTGTGCTCCCGAGCCATCCTAAATCTTGGGATGAGAGATCTTCCTCCATATGGGAGGTTCTGGAAACTGAATTCAAGCCTAACTGAGGCAGAATGCTAAACCTGGTTTACCCATGGCCTTAACCGGAAGGTATGAATCCAGTCAGCCGTTTCCCCCCCCCTGCAATAAGGAGATAGGTTCTTGCTTCAAGCAAGTGACAACAAGGAACTTAATGGTTGAAGAAGAATTAGCTTTTTTGTGAATGTTATTGAAGTGGCCATTTTGGATATTTCACGTTTTTTTCATCAACGCCGAAAGTGTGCTCCTCTCTCTCTCTTTTTTTTTTTTTGGTTTTGATGGATCGGCGAAATGTTTGAGACTGCTCTTTAGCTGCGGGGATTCCCGATTTGGCAAACTGTATTTGGATCCCTATTTGGAGAGTTAAGAAGACCTTATCCTGTTTGGATTTTACCTGTGCTTGCATGACAAACGGCTCTTTGTAAGTGTACTTTATATACTTTTCTAGGCCCACAATTTTAGTAAAGTGTTCATCGTCCATAAGATCCCTACTCTTGGTCATATCTAGGCGGGTGCTAATTCAGGTGGATTCTCTGTTGAATTGGGGTAGAATTTAGTAACCCCCAATTTTGTTTCCTTTTGGGTTCTTACCATCTGAATCAATTAGTGGCAAGTTGCACAGATGGAGCGTATTTTTTTTGCACGCACACATGACTGGAGGGGAATAACATCCAAGAGTTAGAAGTTGCTCTTCCGATGTTCAAATTGACGGAACCATTGAGAGGCAAATTGATCAGACACTGTAATTGGCTGTTCCCTGTCGTGGTCCCTGTGAATACGTACATATGGCAATTCCTGCGCCTGCGCAGACAGTTTGGAATCTTTTAGAGCAGGGGTGCTCATTAGGTGGCTCGCGAATGACTAGTCGATCCCAGGACCTTAGGAGGTCAATCCCAGCTGGATGGGGCGCTTATGAGGGGGCGGAGCCATGCAGCGCCAAACCCCGCCCCCTCTCCCGGCTACAGCGTTACCACAGCTTCTTCAGCCTTGAGGAGGGTATGGCCAAGCCAGTAGTGGCTAGCTATGCCACTACTAGCTTGGCATACCCTCCTCTAGCCTGGAGAAGGTGTGGCAGCGCTGTAGCCAGAGCGGGGAGGGGGCAGAGCCAGGCCGCACCAGGACCCGCCCCCTCCCCGGCTACAGCGTTACCACAGCTTCTTCAGCCTTGAGGAGGGTATGGCCAAGCCAATAGTGGCTAGCTATGCCACTACTGGCTTGGCATACCCTCCTCTTGCCTGGAGAAGCTGTGGCAGCACTGTAGCCAGACCGGGGAGGGGGCGGAGCCAGGCTGCGCCAGGCCACGCCCCCTCCCCGGCTCTGCCCTGCTTCTCTCTCAGGTAGATCTTTCTGACTTGGTTTTATCATGAGTAGCTCGCATGCTGAAAAAGTGTGGGCACCTCTGTTTTAGAGAGATAAGGCTTTGACGATGCAGGACTCATGCATTCCGAGGAGGTTGGCGGCCATTTTGGCGGCACTTCTCAACCTTTTTACTGTTGGCGCCGCCATTTTGGCAGCCAACGGTAATTTCAAATGTGTGAGGAGAAAACGTTTAGCCAATGGCAGAAGACCCCACGAAAGGACAGTTTAAAGCCTGACTGCCAGCTTTCAGTTATGTGCGGGGTAAAATCCTATAATTTTATAAGCCTAAGCCAGTGGCCCGAAGACAATGAGAGGCCATTGAGGCTTTTTGATACAATAGCGGCAATTGGTGATAGCCAATCGCGACAAGTAGTAAAATTTGAGTAATAAAAAATTATTAAATAATAATTAATAAATAACTATAAATAAATAAAAATGAATTTAAATGGATTAGTAATTTTACACTAGTCAACGAAATATGAGAACGATTCCTAGCTGCCGTAATGGCGGCGGATAAAAGGATCTGGGGTGGCAGCCCCTCCCACTGGCTATATATACTCAAGAGGAGTGGGCGGGGCTACCATTTAAAGTGATATTATCTCTAAAAGATTCTGAACTGTCTGCGCAGGCGCATGAATTACCATATGTACGAATTCACAAGTGACCCCTCGGGGAACTACGGTTACAGGTAAGCAACCAATAATTCTGGTTCAGTGTGCTTCAATTGGTCTTCATTTCAGATCACAATCTCTCCGTGGCATTGATGAATCCTCTTACATTACAAGGCAAGAGATTGCACTGTCATTGGGGTTTTTTTACAAGCTATTTTCTAATGGATTGCTGTGAGTTTTCAGGGCTGTCTGGCCATGCTCCAGAAGCATTCTCTCCTGACGTTTCTCCCACATCTAAGACAGGCATCCTCAGAGGTTGTGAGGTCTATTGGAAACTAGGCAAGTGGGGTTTATATATCTGTGGAAGGTCCAGGGTGGGAGAAAGAACTCTTTTCTGTTGGAGGCAAGTGTGAATGTTGCAATTATTCACCTTGATTAGCATTACAACGCCCTGTAGCTTCAAGGCCTGGCTGATTCCTGCCTGGGGTGCTCCTGATTGTTTCCTGTCTGGAATTCCCCTGTTTTCAGAGTGGTGTTTTTTTATTTACTGTCCTAACTTTAGAGTTTTTAAATACTTTCTGTCAGATGTTGTTTGTTTTCATGGTTTCCTCCTTTCTGTTGAAATTGTCCACATGTTTGTAGCTGTCAATGGCTTATCTGATTAGCATTAAATGGCCTTGCGGCTTCAAAGCCTGGGGGAATCCTTTGTTGGAGGTGTTAGCTGGCCCTGATATATTCTTACAGGAAACTAAATCACAATCTCTACCGTGTGAATGCAGTGGAAATCACAAATATATATATATATATATATATATACACACACACACACACACACACACACACACATACGTATATATATATATATATATAGAGAGAGAGAGAGAGAGAGAATGCCACGATATCGCCAATGGTACAACACACATAATACGTAAACAGCAGGCATACGCAAAATTAAAGCAATATACTTAGCACGTCTCTAGGAAAGAAACCAGTGGTTCGAGTATATTCTAAGTAAGGTTCACGTTTGTCCTTGTGGTTCAAAGCACTTCGGATATCAAGAGGAAACCCGAACCAAAGAGGAAATGTCTTATAGCATAAAGCTTTGCAATCCAATTGGAAAACCGGGCGTATTCCAAATCCGGATTACAATATTATATGGTTTGGGGTATTTTGAATTTGTGAACATCTTCCGGTTTCCAATTGGATTACAAAGCAGCGCAGTATTCAACTAAGGCGCCAGGACTTGGGAATATACCCAGCTTATGGCTAATATAAGTCACGTCGACATACATTGTCTACAGTAGGGTGCCCGTGGGGTTAACAATCAATTGCCTGTTTGAACAGTAAAGTCTGGCAGGCCTTTCTAAAGGCCAGCAAGCTGGGCAAGGCACAAACCTTGGGCGGGAGAGCATTCCAAAGAGTTGGCGTGATAACGCGGAATGCTCTCTTCCTTGTTGCGGTCAAGCGAAAGCTTCTGCAACTCGGGATCTCTAGGAGGTTGTGTGTCTCTGAACGCAGTGGTCTGGAGGGACAATATAGAGAAAGGCGGTCCCTTAAGTACACTGGCCCCAGACCATTCAAGGCCTTAAAGGTCAGCAGCAACACTTTGAAAGTAATCCGGAATTCTGTAGGAAGCCAGTGCAGTTCATGCAGGATGGACGTGATGTGGCAGCGTGTTGGTGAACCTGCCAACAATCGCGCTGCAGCGTTCTGCACCAGCTTAAGTTTCCGGATCACGGTCAGAGGAAGGCCAATGTACAGAGCATTACAGTAGTCTAGTCTCGAGATGACCGTGGCTTGGACCACTGTAGCTAGGTCGTAGCGGGACAGGTAGGGGGCCAGCTTCTTCACTTGACGGAGATAATGCATAATGCCGCGCCGTCCAGGGTTGGAAGCTAGACCCCGCCCGTACCCGGACGGCCCAGCCACAGGATCTCAGTCTTAGCCGGATTCACCTTCAACCTACTGGCTCACAGCCATCCAGTGACAGCCTCAAGGCAACGATGGAAATTATCGGGTACGGATTCAGGCCGGCCCTCCATCGCCAGAATGAGCTGGGTGTCATCCGCATATTGATGGCACTCCAGTCCAAAGCTACGTACCAGCCGCGCAAGTGGTTGTATGTAGATGTTAAATAACAGAGGGGAGAGAATTGCCCCCTTAGGCACCCCACATAATAGTGGAGCACCCCCGGAGACAACCTTGCCCCTCCTCACTCGCTAAAGTGAGGACAGCCTTCTTTCATCTACGTCAGGCAAAACGTCTGGCTCCTTACCTCTCCCGTTGCGACCTGGCCACGGTGATCCAAGCCACGGTCATCTCGAGGCTCGATTACTGTAATGCGCTGTACATTGGCCTACCCTTGTCGGCAATCCGGAAGCTTAAGCTGGTGCAGAACGCGGCAGCGTCTGCTCGGGAGCCTTAAGATCTGATCATGTGACGCCACTCCTGCGCGAACTGCACTGGCTTCCGATTGAATTCCGGGTAATCTTCAAGGTGTTAGTTCTAACTTTCAAGGCCTTATTTGGTTTGGGGCCAGTGTACCTGAAGGAGCGGCTTACCCCTTATGTGCCCAGGAGATCACTGCGCTCAGAGGGACTCAACCTTCTGGATGTGCCTAATATCAGGGTTTGTAAATTGACTAGCACACGCCGGAGGGCATTTACCGCTGCCGCGCCAGCTCTGTGGAACGGCCTCCCCGAAGAGATCCGGGCCATCCGAGCTCTCTTGCCGTTCCGCAGAGCAGTAAAAACATGGCTATTTAGGCAGGCATTCGGCCCATAGCCAACTCCCACTACCTGCTGTGGGCCCGCTGTTACCACGCCACTGCCAACTATTCTATTGGCTGGCAATTTGTTTTAACTCGGGTGTTTTAATTGTTTTACTGTATTTTAATGTATTTTACTTGTTTTATTTGCACAAACTTTGTGAACCGCTCTGGGCGCCAGAGAGAGCGGTATATTAAGCCGAACTTAATAAATAAATAAATAAATAAATAAATAAATAAAGCCGGTTCTGGAGGAAGGAGGACACGCATTTAAGGACTGTTCCCCTAACTCCAGCCCTGGCCAGGCGGTGGGTCAATAGATTGTAATTGACAGTGTCAAACGCTGCTGTGAGGTCCAATAGCACGAGCAGCGCCAATCCGCCCTGGTCGAGCTGGCAACGTAGCTTGACTGTGATGGCTACCAGAACCGTCTCTGTCCCATGCCCCGAACAGAAGCCGGACTGGAAGGGATCTAGCCAAGTTGTGTCATCTAGGAAGGACTGCAACTGCTCCAGATGAACCAACCTGAACTCGGCATATTTGGGAACACGGAAATGCTGGACTGCTCTGACAACCACCACGTCAGACGACACAGAGAAGCCATGGAAATCCACAAGCATGTGGACAACTTCAGCAGAAAGGAGGAAATTGTGAAAATGAACAAAATCTGGCAACCGGGATTTTTTAAAAAAACTCTAAAATCAGGACATTAAATAGAAAGCAACAATAAAAGCAGGAAAATTTCAGACAAGAATCAATCAGGGCCAGCTAACACCTCCCGACAAAGAATTCCCCCAGGGAGCAACCAGCCAGGCTTTGAAGCTGCAAGGCCATTCAATGCTAATCAAGGTGGCCAATTGAAACATTCACACTTGCCTCAAACCGACAAGAGTTCTTTCTCCCACCCTGGACATCCCACAGATATATAAACCCCACTTGCCTAGTTTCCAACAGACCCTTCAACCTCCGAGGATGCCTGCCATAAATATGGGCGAAATGTCAGAAGAGAATGCCTCTGGAACATGGCCACAAAGCATGGAAAACTCACAGCAACCCAGTGATTCTGGCCATGAAATCCTTTGACAACATATTTTCGCCTTTGTTTGAAAACTGCACCAAAGCTTCCATGGTTTAGTCAGGAGATGATCCTTGCGGGGTTTTTCGGGTTTTTTTCATTCCTTAAGCTTCTGCCCTTCACTGAAGAGTAGCATTGTCTTCCTATTTCTCCAAGGTGTGTGAAAGTGTGAGGTTGTACTGGCCTCCATCTGGGACCCATCAACTAGGTCTGGAACCTGCATTTATTACGTCTATGGTCAGATAAGCCCTTTCTCTGTTGTTTCCACATACAGAACTATGTCTCATCTGAGCCTCCCAGGCTGGCTTATCTTTCTTGTCATTCCAATGGGAGTAACATAACCAAACCAAAATGTCAGTTCAAATGTTCACGACATTTCTAGCTTTAAATGCCTGAGTTATTCCCCCCCAAAAAAAACATGGAGAGTGACTTTTGCTTCTAACAATTGGATCAGAATTGCACGGGACAGATTTGAATTCATATGTGGGCAGATTCTAGTTACAAATACATTTAGGATTTGAGGTTGTGAGGATTTTCTAAGGGAGTAGGGCTGCCGGGAAAGCTGGAATACGGGTGGCTCCAGGGCCAGCTGACAGTAATCATGTGCATTCGGGACTTACCGTTTCATGTCCCGGCGTTCGGAGGGGACCCTGATCCGTTTCGTCTGAGCCTCCCAATATCGGGACGTCATATATTTGTTTTCTGTTTTCGGGGCTGAAAGATCTGTTTTCTTTCGGCCCATTTTTTGGGGGGGCTTCACCTAGGCCCAAAGTTCCCGGGCTTACGAGTGCGGGCTTTGGGCCTACAAACACAGGCCTGGCAAGGCCTGCAGCCAGGCGCCAAGTAAGGAGCACTCCTTACTCAGCTGCAGGCCCTGCCAGAATCAGACGCATAAGCCGAGAAGCTTGCACTCGTAAGCCTGGGTGCTTTGGGCCTACGGCTTTGGGACTACGTGCCCACTCCTGGCAGGGCCTACAACTGAGTGCCTTACTCCAGGCCCGGATTAACCCCTTTTGGCGCCCTAGGCCACACTTTGGAATTACGCCCCCAAACCAAACTCTACTGCACCCCCCTCCCCACATTCCTTCTTTCCACTGCCCGGCAGCAGCCCCGGGGGGCTTCCCTTCCTTCCTTGAGTCAAGAAAGGAGGGCGGGAGGAAGAGGAGGGGCAGCGGCCCCGGGGGCTTCCCTTCCTCCTCGCTCACGCCCTCCTTCTTTGACTCAAGGAAGAAGGGCGGGAGGAGGAGGCGGAGGGAAGCCCCACCCCTGGGGCCGCTGCCGGCTGCTGCCGGGCGCGAGCGCCTCTGCCTCCTCCGCCATGTTCATGGGTGCCGTGCGCGCATGCCTGGCAGCGACCCTGGGGGCTTTCCTTCCTCTTCCTCACTCGCGCCATCCTTCCTTGACTCAAGGAATGAGGACGGGAGGAGAAAGAGGCGGTGGAGGGAAGCCCCGTCCGGGGCTGCTGCCGGGATTTGCGCGGCAGCGGCCCTGGGGGCTTCCCTTCCTCCTCCTCCTCCTCGCTCGTGCCCTCCTTCCTTGACTCAAGGAAGAAGGCAGAGGGAAGCCCCGCCTCCGGGGTCGCTGCCTCCTCCGCCATGCTCCTGGGTGCCGCGCGTGCATGCCCAGCAGCGGGGGCGATGGGGGGTGCCATTCCCTCCTCCCCCCCACCCTCCCCCGAGAGAGAGAGAGTCATCTCCATGCCGCATGTTGCGGTTTTGTTTCAACTTTTTTTTTTTTTGCTCTGTGAACTGTGCCCCCCTCGGCTTTGCGCCCCTAGGCCATGGCCTAGGGTGGCCTTATGGGTTATCCGGGCCTGCTTTACTCGGCGTTTGGCTGCAGGCCTTGCCAGGTCCCAGGCAATCGATCCGTAAAGCAGGCTTGGAGCCGGTACCCTCTCCCGCCTGTCTTTCGTTTCGATTGCATTTTCATTCCAGGAAGGGCCTTTCCGTTTCCTGCCATCCAAATATACAGAGCCAAACGGAAACACGAATCAAACGAATGGAACACATTTTGGGCCCACGACTAGCTGACAGTCATGTGCTAGATTTTGTCCCTTGAGAAGTAAGAACGTACAGGTTGCTTTTGTCTCTTGTCGCTGTAGAGTGTAGCTGTGAGAGAGCACATTGCGGACTACTTTCATCCAGTGTTATTGGACTGTCCCAACGGTTATATCTTGCTTTAAAGCCCAAAGTATAGGAACAAATGGATTCTGCGTATAACATGTATTTTTTAAATTTCTAATGTATCAATGGAATTTTTTTTGGTAAAATCTATCTCTTTTTTTTTAAAGTGTGTGTGTTTTAGTTTTGTTTTTTTGTATTTTGAAATGCTAGGTATGGTCTCTGAAATTTCATATTGGACGCTTTTGGACAGTGGCCAAATCAATATCTTTCTTGGTGTATGTTGCCCGTAATACATTTCGTTTAATATGGCATATTGCTTTAGCAACTTTTGCACTTCCATTTAGTGTTCATGTGAATGGATCTGTTCCCTCAAAAAACAGAAAAAAGTAAGTGTCAAGGAACGTTGGTGGAACCTGTCTACTTTAAATATTTATTTTCCCTCTTCTGGTCTCCAAATTGGGCATGCTTAATAATGAGTGTTTTAAGTTAATTTTGCATTGTCTACTCTGTGTATTAGCGTTTTTTCCCCTTCTATTTGGATTTTTTTTCCCCATTTTTTAGAATACCTTTTAAAATAATTACTTTTCTTAGCAAGTATTTTCACTGGAATAAAAGGGAACAACTTGACTTTTTAAACAATATTTGTTTTATTTGTATGGTCATAAATAAACTTCGGTCTTTATCAGGTGGTGTGTATGTGTGTTTGTTAAGTATAGTTCTGTAGAGTCGCTGTGACACTGTTTTGGGGTGTTGGAAGTAAGAACAAGTCAAGCCAGACTAATCTGATCTCTTTTTTTGATAGAGTTACAAGCTGGGTAGATGCAGGGAATGCCGTGGATGGAGCACATCTGGATTTCAACAAGGTCACCAATGACCTTCTGGCAAGGAAACTAGTCCAATGTGGGCTGGGCAAAAGTACAGTTAAGTAGAATTGGTTAAGTGAACAAAGCCAATGGGTGATTCTCCCCAATGCTTCCTCTTCATCCTGGAAAGAAGTGACGAGCGGAGTGGCATCAGCAGGGTTCCCTCCTGGGCCCGGTTCTGTTCAGGATCTTTATTCATGATTTAGAGCAGGGGTAGGGAACCTATGGCTCGGGAGCCAGATGTGGCTCTTTTCATGATTGCCTCTGGCTCTCCAGAGCAGGCCGGGCCTGGGTTTCCCACCATGCAGCAGGGAGGAGTGACACAAATGCGCTGCGACTGCCGCTTCTGCGCCGTCATCGCCGCCTCTTCCTCAACCCCTGCTGCTCTCGGGGCCCTGCGCCCTCTTCGCCGGAAACCTCACCACCTCCGAGGAGGCTAGTCATAGATGCAGGAGAAACGGCAGGAGAGCGTGCTGAAGGAAGGAAGGAAGGAAGGAAGAAGAGAGAGCTGGGCCAGGCCGCTCGCTTGCTCTCTCCTCAAGGCCATGGAAGAGGCAGCCCTTGGCTGGCAGGCGGGTGGGTTCGGGGAGGACGCACCACCCCTTTCTCGGCCCCGGAGGGATGACTCCACCCCTCTCCGCCCCTAAGGCCACTTCCCCCCACCCCTCTCCTAACTCCTCCTTCCTTCCTCTTCGCCCATCTCTGCCTCGTCAAAATGGCGGTGGTGTTTGCTGCGAAGGGGACGGGGTCAGAGCGACGTCACTTCCTCCCTCCCCCCTCCGGAGAAGAGGAGGCCAATGGAAAGCCAAGAGGCGGGGCCCCTGCGCTCCCGATTGGCCACCCGCAAGCTTTGTCGCTGGCTGCCACTCTTGGCCCCGCCCTGGCCACCTGCGAGGTTTGTCACCACTCTCGGCCCCGCCCTTCCGCTGGGCTCATTTGCATGCTTAAAGGGACAGAGGCCAATTTCCCACGGCACACCTGATGATCGCTCAGGGCACATTAGTGTGCCGCGGCACACTGGTTGGGAAACACTGCTCTAATGTAATTTTTTTAATCTGTAGATAGGCTAATGACATTTTAATAAACCCACATGTGTTTCTGTTCCTGTGGAAGCTTTGACAATGTTTAAAGACGTATTTACTTTTGAAAAACACAGGGACTTGAGCGTCATCCCCTTTGGAAGAAGCACCAGGAAGAGCACAACTCTATTGTAATTTATGTTTTATCTGTAGATAGGCTAATGACATTTTAAGAAACCCACATGTGTTTCTGTTGCTTGCTGTGTCCCTTCAGGTTGTTTCCAACTTATGATGCCACCGAGGTGAACCAATTCCACAGCCTGTATTTGCATCCCTTAAGACCAGGGCTGTCCAACTTCTTCGGGCCAAGGGCCGGAATTCAGGTGACTGATCACCTTGGGAGCCGGAGCGGGGGCCGTGGCCGCTCACGGGGGCGGGGCTGCTCCCGCCCTGGCGCGCATGCCCAGCGTCCTGTGCGGCCCACCCCTTTTCGGCGGGGTGACGTCAGGCGCCGAAAAGGGGCGGGTCGCGCAAGATGCCGTGCATGCGGGGCGGGAGGCGGGCCGGGGGATCGGCGAGCCGCCCTCCGCCGTCTCCCTAGCTCTTGCAGCGGCCGCGCCTGAAGGAAGGTAAGCTTTCCTTCAGGTGCGGCCGCTGCAAGAGCTAGGGACATGGCGGGCCCCTGCGCGAGCGAGGAACTGGCGGGGGAAGTCCCGCCCTAGGGCATCGGGCGTGGCTTCCCTCCGCCTCCCCCTCACTCGCGCTGGCCCCGCCCCTCCTCGCGCCGCCCCCCCCCCCAGCCCCCCCAGGACAAATTTTTTGAGGTTTTTTCCTTTTTTTTTTTTAAATCAACTGATGTCTTGCAGGGGGTTAGGGGGCCGTAGGGAAGGGGCTCGGGGGCTGTGTACGGTCCCCGGGCCGCCAGTTGGACAGCCCTGCCTTAAGACCATAACCTTTCTTCCCCCAACTTCAAATCAGAAATTCTTGAGGCCTTTTCTCATATTGCAAACCTGTCTTTTTTATTTAAGGTTTCATGAAAGGAATTGGTGACAAGTGGAAGCTTTGACAATGTTTAAAGATGTATTTACTTTTGAAAAACACAGGGACTTGAGCGTCATCCCCATTGGAAGAAGCACCAGGAAGAGCACAACTGTGTAAATAGGTTCCTGAGAAACTGAAGAGCTTTCAGAAACTTTTTATTTTTCCCTCCATGGCTTTGGGATTTTGCTGTAGTGGAAAAAAGGACTGAGTGTCCTGAAATTTAAGACAGGGAGAGATGGTGGTTGGATCACAACATGCCTAGCAGAACGGTGGGGAAGTGCAATGGCATGAAGACCTTTAGAAACATTTCCTGTGGACGATAGATGGCCCAGCTTCGTCATACTCTTGCTTGCTGATCCACATTTGCTGGAAGGTGGAGAGGGAAGCCAAGATGGAGCCCCCGATCCACACAGAGTACTTTCGCTCAGGAGGAGCGATGATCTGAAGCAGAGAAGACATTTCCAAAGTTTTGTTTAGAAAAGAAGAAATCGGTCTAGAAATCATGTTATTGGGTTGCTGTGAGTTTTCTGGGCTGTCTGGTCATGTTCCAGAAGCATTCTCTCCGGACATTTCACCCACATCTATGGCAGGCATCTTCAGAGGTGAGAAAGTGGGGTTTATATATATGTGGAAACGCCATTTGCCATATTTCCAACAGACCTCACAGCCTCTGAGGATTCCTGCCACTATCTAGTACACACAGATTTAAAACACACCATAACCAAGAGTACGTTATCGCCGGGCACACGGGCATGTACCCATTGCTCGATCTGTGCCAATATTTCGGAGGAAAGGGAAATATATAATCCATCTAAGAACAAAACCTTTAAAGTAAGATCTTTTGGTACGTGCAGTTCAAAAATGGTAGTCTATGCTGTACAGTGCGATTGTCTGAAGATTTATGATGGCCAGACGAAAAGGGATCTAAAAACCCGGTTTATTGAGCATTGCTCGAAAACCCATAGGGAGTCCACGGACTCCGCCTTCTATTTACATTGTAAAGAAAAAAAACACTCTGCTGCCTCTTTAAGGGTGAGAGTTGTAGAAAAAGTTTCCCCTAATTCCCAAACAGATATTTCAAGTCAATTAATTAAACTCGAAAATCAGTGGATAATTCACCTCGATACTGAGTGGCCACGTGGCCTGAACGATCCCATCAGTATCAACTCAATACTCATATAAGTACTCCTCACCCCTATACTATTCACCTTTGGGTCACCCTGCTTACAAGAGGAGGGTTATGTTTGGATCAACATTATGTATGGTTAATATTATTGTATGGGCTATGTTGGTGTTTTCCGACTATACCGGATTATCCAAATGATATTTGTTTTTATAGATCTGTGGACACCTGAATAATGTTGCTTGAGCCTTGATAAAGTTGCATCGAAACGTTTTTTTGTGGCCGCTATATGGGAGCATTTGCATGCCGTCGGCTCTGGGTTTACATTTGATTCACTTGGAGGAGACGCCCTGAGATCGCTCCTCCGCGTCCTGGGGATTTCCCCTGTTGGAGCATTTGGCTCCTCTACCAGTACATAGGCTGTGGATATCGGACAAAAGATTCTCCACCTTGGGACACCTACCTTTTCCCAGGAATTTTCCTGCACGGATTATCCACCACTTGGAATTATTTGCACCATGTGTATTTAGAACTTTTGAACTATAGATGGACTGTTCTTACGAACTGTGGATGTATTGACTTCACATGGGGTTTCCTTTACAAACTACAGTTTGTTTTATATTTTATAATAATACCCATGAGATCTTCAAAAGTATGTATGTCCTTTTTTTGATATTCCATATAGCCTTTTGATATTGTATCTGGTAAGACATATCCATTATTGCACCATTGTACTTTGATTGATGTGGGCGAAACATCAGGAGAGAATGCTTCTGGAGCATGGCCAGACAGGCCAAAAACTCACAACAACCCAGTGATTCCATCCATGAATGCTTTCGGCAATACATTAAATCATGTCATTACATTCATTTTATTCTACTAAATCTATATCCTGTTCCACTGAAAAGAATCACTCAAGTTACCTAACAATGTCACTCAGAAAGTAAAACCATCAAAAGCCAATCAATTCAAATAATCTAAAAGCCCAGTTTAAAAATATATGTCTCCCAACATCCCTACAAGTTTGAATTGTTTGCTGCTGGAAAGTTATAGTAGTCCCCTTTCTCGGGTACAGGCATTGATCTGTATCTCTAAACTAGTCTAGCTTTTTAAAATGGGCAACTTTATTGAAAAGTCAATTCAAAGCCCGGGTCAGGGTGATCACCCGACCTTCAGCCCAGCTTACTGTCCACCTAAGCAGTTTGAAAACAGCTATGAGTAGAGAAATTAGGCACCACTAAAGCGGGGAGCATCATAAAGGAAATACCAGAAAAACCCCGGCAATCAAAGGAAGGAGGAAATCTGTGATCAAGGCTCTTTGTCATAGAGGATGGAGTGACAGCACCCCCCTGTGGCTGGAATTGAGCACAACCTCCCAGACGCCAAAGTTGGGAAAAATGTGGACATATACCTCTATCTGTTGTCTGTCCTTTCTGTTTAACGGCATTGAATGTTTGCCATGTATATGTTCTGTGATCCGCCCTGAGTCCCCTTCGGGGTGAAAACAGCGGAATATAAATGCTATAAATAAATAAATATAATCAAGCCAACGGCATGCAACCGTTGCCAGAACTATAGTTTTTGCCACAAGATGGCAAAACTTTAAGGCTTTGCATTTTAAAATCTTTGCATTGACTGACAACTACCTTTATTACAAGTGCCCAAAGTAATCTTGCTGCTTTTTTATTGTGTAAAGCAACTTGAGAACATACTGCAAGTTGCTTCTGGTGTGAGAGAATCGGCTGTCTACAGAGATGTTGCCCAGGGGACGTCCATATGTGTTACCATCCTGCTGGGAGGCTTCTCTCATGTCCCTGCAAGCTAGAGCTCGCCCCATCTCACAGACTCAAACTGGCAACCTTCAGGTTAGCAACCCAACCTTCAGGTCAGCATTGTGCCACTGCACAATGACACATTGCTGCTTTCAAAAAGAAATAATTGGGACCTGAAGCAGGGGGCATGTGAGATGGAAGCAGTTTGGGTTTCCTACCCAAGTTTTCTGGTACTCTAAGGCAGTGTTTCCTAACCTTTTTTTTCAGCCGAGGCACACTTTTAAAATTTAAAAAATCCTGGGGCACACCACCAACCAAAATGACACGCTAACACAGTAATACATATAGTTAACTGACCTTGAGTTTTGGAGTTGTAGTTCACCTACACCCAAAGAACACTCTGGACTCAAACAATGTTGGATCAGGACCAAACTTGGCATGAATACTCAATATCTATACACACTGCTAAACCACAATGTTTAAAGGGGCAGTGTCAAAGGAATACCAGCTCTGCCACCTACCAAGGTTCCCCTATTGACTCAGTCGCAGGTCCATGGGTCACAACACCCAGGACTTCACTAAGGGTTACTCAGTGCCAAGTGGAATACTCCTTCGCCCAACCATGTATATGGGCTTGTGATTCATGCTCATACTGTGTATTAATCACATGATTGATTATTTGCATTACATTGTACTGTTTGTAATATTGTTCTGCTATTGAGCATATACTGCCATACAATATAGTGGTTTTTACCTATATATGCTATGTCTTGGTATTCCTTTGACACTGCCCCTTTAAACATTGTGGTTTAGCAGTGTGTATAGAAGTTGCAATAGTGATTACTTTGTTGTGTATTGAAATGAATACTCAATATGCCCAAAAGTGAACACAGATGGAGTTTGTGGAAAATAGACAGGGAGCCGGAGGGAGGCCAAGAGCGGTTTTGCGTGCACCGAAGAGGAGGGGGAGGAGCAGGGCCCTGCGGTGAGCCATTCTCCCGGTTTGCGGCTCCGCCGGGTTTGGTAGAGCCGCGAACCGGGAGAAAGGCTCCCCACAAGGAAACTGAGGAGATGCCTCTTGGGGCCTGGCTGCTTCCAACCGTGGTTTGGAAGCAGCCAGGCCCCGAAATTTCCTCTGTTTCCCCAGGTCTCCCTCACAAGCGGAGGGAGGCTTGGGAAATGGAGGAAATGCCTCTTGGGGGCTGCCTGCTTCCAAACCGCGGTGGGGAACAGGCCCTGCCTGGGAGCCAGGTTTGGCCGGCTCGCGTCTTCCGCTGGGCTCGGCGGAAGACGCGAGCTGGACAAACTCGGCTCCCAAGCAGGGCCTGGGCCCTGCAGGGAGTCGTTCTCCCGGTTCACGGCTCTGCCAGACTCAGAGGAGCCGCGAACCAGGAGAAAGGCTCCCCGAGGTGCCCTGGTTCCCTCCTCTTCCTCCTCCTCCGGAAGTGAGCCCCCAGGATACACTCTATCCTGTGGGCTCACTTCCAGAAGAGGAGGAGAGCGTTGCCCTGCCCCTCCCCTCCTGAGCCTCCCCTTCCTCTCTAGGTCCTAGAGAGGGTCATGTTTCCAAACCTCTGTTCCACGATCAGCTGGTGTGCCACAGGAAAACCTCAGAGGGGGGAGAAAGGGGGGGGAGAGGTTTTCTCGCAGCACACCAGCTGATCGCTCACGGAACAATAGTGTGCCGCGGCACACTGGTTGGGAAACACTGCTCTAAGGTAATTTCTGGTACAACTAATGGAGGGCCCTTCTAGACAGGCCCTTTTTCTGCTTTAAACTCGATCATATGAGTCCGCACTGCCAGATAATCTGGGATAAACAGAAAAGTTGGGATCAGATGGTGGGCTCAAGGGCCTGCCTGGAAGGGCCCTGAGAAGGCTAGGAGTTACTGTTACACCATCTGTGTGCCCGTCTCACCTTGATTTTCATAGTGCTGGGAGCCAAAGCTGTAATTTCCTTCTGCATCCGGTCAGCAATCCCAGGGTACATGGTGGTGCCCCCAGAGAGGACGTTGTTGGCGTAGAGGTCCTTCCGGATGTCAATGTCGCACTTCATGATGGAGTTATAAGTGGTTTCATGGATACCCGCAGACTCCATTCCTAGAAGCACAATGGGTAAGACTTTGAACTTATTCTGATGTTTGAAGAAAGTTAGGCAAGGTGATACGTTTTGGTATGCCGCCAATGGCACTGCCTTTCTGTGCTGGTGGGATTGTGTGTTTCTGTGTGACAAGGGCCTTTGTTGATGACAGTAGTGTTGTGGATAGCGTCTCCCATGTCAGACAGGCTTTTACTGAGAAGTAAAATCGAGTAGTGAAGGGTGACACTGAAGGAGGATGTCTCAGAGACAATAACAGTGGTACCGTAGCTCAAAGCTTAATCTGTGTGTTGGACTCCAAATGAGTAATTTTCTCAGTTTCTTCCTCTGAAACAAAGCATGTAGCCTACCACCTGTTTGTTTGCAGTTTCCCACCCAAGTACTAGAGCAGTGTTTCCCAACCACTATTCTGCAGCACACTAGTGTGCCGTGAGCGATCACCTGGTGTGCCGCGGAAAAACCTCTCTTCCCCCCGTTCTCTTTCCCCTCCTGTCGAACTCCTGCTGCTGCTGCTTGGGGAAGGAGGAGGAAGGGCCAGGCGGCAGCGATAAAGAAGAAGGGTCCGGGGCGCCGCCTCCTTCGGTCGTTTCCCCAGTCAGCCTCCAACGGAAGCGGAAGTGGAAGTGTGCTTGTCTGGGCGCATGTGCACTAGGTCCCGGGGGTGGCAGACGCATTCACCTTCCTCCTGCTGCGGTGAAGGAAGCGAAGGAGACAGCTGCTTCCGGAGGCACCCCAGCTCGGCCCTGCTGCGTCCCAGGTGAGGCCCCGGGGCGCCCTTCCCCTCGGCCTGGCCCCCCCAAAGCCCCTTGGAGAGGAAGGGCCCCAAAGTGGAGAAGGGGCCTTCCTTCGCAAAGGAAAGGGTTGGGGCCTGGCAGGAGGGCGCTTGGAGGAAGGAAAGGCAGGCGGGATTCCATGAAGGACTCCCTCGCCAGCCTTCCTCAGCCTTCCTCCCAAATGTCATGGTCTATTTTCCCCAGACTCCATCTGTGTTCACATTTGGGCATATTGAGTATTCATGCCAAGTTTGGTCCTGATCCAACATTGTTTGAGTCCACAGTGCTCTCTGGATATAGGTGAACTACAACTCCAAAACTCAAGGTCAATACCCACTAAACTCTTATAGCATTTTCTCTTGTTTATGGGAGTTCTGTGTGGAAAGTTTGTGTCTTTCTACCATTCCTGCCAGGATATCTATGTTGTGTTCATCGAAACAGGCCCAAGTTTCACATTGAGTGTATAAATACATTACAAAACATATTAACTGTATGTATTACTTTGTTAGAGTGTCATTTTGTGTCATTTTGGTTGGTGGTGTGCCCCAGGATTTTGTAAATGTAAAAAGTGTGCCGCGGCTCAAAAAAGGTTGGGAAACACTGGTCTAAGTCATTAATAAAGATTTTGAACAGGATCAGGCCCTTACTTATGGCACTCGGCTCGTCACTTCTTTCCAGGGTGAAGAGGAAGCATTGGGGAGAATCACCCCCTGGGTTCGTCCGCTTAACCAATTACAGATCCACCTCATCATAGTTTTGCCTAGCCCACGTTGGACTAGTTTGTTTGGCAGAAGGTCATGGGGCAAATGGTGTAGAAATGATGAAGCCGTAGGCTATATTTTCATTCTTGCGGACCACTGGTGGTCCAAAGACCACAGGTTGGGAACAACTGCTTTAGTAGGAGTTGGTTTAACGAACCTCTGACTCACTAGGAAAACCAAATTACTGTGTTGCGAATTGATGCATGAGCAAAATGTGTGGCAGCAACATGAAAGGTTTGGAAAGCACTGATCTACATCTTCTATCACAGGGGTGCTCACACGTTTTCAGCATGCGAGCTACTTATAAAACAACAATGTCAAAATGATCTACCTACCCACTACTCAGAGAGCCATAAAGGCAAAATATTTGGAAATTTATTTCAGTGAGAGCATGTAATATATTTTAAGACTGAATTCAACTAAATGTGAGTATAATAAGCCCCTGAATTTATTCATAATAATAATGATGATATTCATTCAGCCTCTGCTACTACTACTACTACTACTAATAATAATAATAGTAACAACAACAACAATAGGTTCCTAGTGTAGAAGGAGACCTCCAAGGGCCATCCAGTCCAACCTCCTTCTGCCATAAGGGAAAAACACAATCAAAGCATTCCTCACAGATGGCCATTCAGTCTCTAATAATGATAATAATAATAATAATAATAATAATTACAATGGGTTCCTAGAATAGGAGACCTCCAAGGGCCATCCAGTTCAACCTCCTTCTGCCATAAAGGAAAAACACAATCAAAGCATTCCTCAAAGATGGCCATTCAGCCTCAACTGTGTTGTTGTTTTTACTGTGTTGCTTGTTTTTAATTGTTCTTAACCTTCTGTATTTTATTGTGCCTTCGGCTCTTGTAAGCCGCCGCGAGCCTTCGGGAGTCGGCGGCATAGAAACCCGAATAAATAAATAAATAAATAATCAAGTCCAACCTCCTTCTGGGAAAAACACAATCAAAGCATTCTTCACAGATGGCCATTCAGCCTCTGATAATAATAATAACAACAACAACAACAATGGGTTCCTAGAGTAGAAGGAGACCTCCAAGGGCCATCCAGCCCAACCTCCTTCTGCACCTGGGTGGCGTCGGGAGCCTGCGGGGCGGGACTGAGCCTTCCTCCCGCCCTGCCTGCGATCTACCAGGACGCCCTACGCGATCAACCAGTAGATCGCGATCTACCTAATGAGCACCCCTGGTCTATCATGTTGCTACCTAACCAGCATTCTGTCCAATTTTGGCGTGCACCAGAATCGTAGCCAAACTCCATTCCCTTTCAGTAGCATCCATGCAACTCCTTGAGGCAGGTAATGCCTTGACCATATGGGTCGCTTCGGCATGTAAAAGAAGCTTGGAGAAGATTGCAAGAGTGGGGTGCCTCAGACTAGTCGGTCTTTGCCAAGAGCAAAAGTCAAAGGATTTGGTGATGGCGTTGTGTTACAGCAGCTGCTACGAGGTAGTAGAGCTTCCCCCACTATTCAGGAGAAGCTATCCTTCCACTATTTTGGAATTTGCAGCCTCCTTGTCTATATTGGGTAAGAAAGAAAGGAGATCGTCTGTCACCACCCACTGTCAAAGCCTCGGGCCTGGCCGGTGACACAATATGGATCCGATTCCCCTCTAGTCCCAGCTGGTATCATCAAAACACCCACTCTGCTTGGTTTCTCAACAAATCCTGGTGTGTGTCGGTTACGGTTTAGCCCTCAGTGCAAACTTGTGACATTCTCAGCAGTCTTGAAGAAGCACATTGACCTTTTAGGCCTTTGACATGTCCTACAAACACACACACACACACCTTACTTATGACCACATCCATTTAGTGGACACTTCCATTATATGACAAAGTGTTACATAAATGGGTGCTATCGATAAGAGCATAAATACTCATGTTTAATCCCATTGCTTCTAGATATTTGATGGCCGCTAGCATGATGGCCAGTTTACCTGTCCGAATGTATTCTCCCCTATGAACCTTCAAGAGCCTGCAGGGAGGAATATAAAATTGAATAAATAAATAAATAAGAGTGTTAAGATCGTCTGGAGAGGCCCTGCTCTCGGTCCCACCACCTTCGCAGGCGCGTCTGGTGGGGACAAGAGACAGGGCCTTTTCTGTGGTGGCCCCCCGGCTGTGGAATTCCCTCCCAAATGAAATTAGATCTGCTCCCTCCCTCCTGACTTTTAGAAAACTGGTGAAAACATGGCTGTGGAATGAGGCCTTCGCAGAATGAGGGCGGAGATCACGAATTGACTAAAGCCGCTGACCACTAGATATGGACTGAACTCACAAACTGAGTTGGACTTGATTTTACTTTGGCAAATGGCTTTTTATGTATTTACTAGCTGACCCGGCCACGCATTGCTGTGGGATGTTTGTAACTTGGTGACTGAGTGTGTAGTTATGTATATGTGTATATGTATATGCGTGTATATGTGTAGATGTGTGTAAGTACAGATGTGTGTATGTGTATATTTGTATATTTCTGTGCATGTATATATGTGTGTATGTGTTCCTTTCTTCTCCCCTCCTTCCTTCCTTCCTTCCCTCCATCCTCCTATCCTTTCCTTCCTTTCCCCTCCCTTCCTGCTATCCTTCCTTTTTCCTTCCTTTCTTCTCCCCTCCTTCCTTCCTCCATCCTTCTATCCTTTCCTTCCTTTCCCCTCCCCTCCTTCCTGCTATCCTTCCTTTTTCCTTCCTTTCTTCTCCCCTCCTTCCTTCCTTCCCTCCATCCTTCTATCCCTTCCTCCCTTTCCCCTCCCCTCCTTCCTGCTATCCTTCCTTTTTCCTTCCTTCTTCTCCCCTCCTTCCTTCCTTCCTTCCTTCCTTCCCTCCTTCCTTCTATCCTTTCCTTCCTTTCCCCTCTCCTCCTTCCTGCTATTCTTCCTTTTTTCCCTTCCTTTCTTCTCCCCTCCTTCCTTCCATCCATCCTTCCTTCTATCCTTCCCTTCCTTTCTTCCCTCCTTCCTTCCTTCCTTCCCTCCATCCTTCTATCCTTTCCTTCCTTTCCCCTCCTCTCCTTCCTGCTATCCTTCCTTTTTTTCTTTCTTTCTCTCCTACCTCTTTCCTTCCGTCTTTTTATCTTTCCCCCCCCCCCCCCCCCCGTCTTCCTTTCTGTCTTTCTCCCTTTCAACGTGGGCTGCCTACCTTCGTGGCGGGGGGTGGGGGGTGGGGAGTGCAGGGGTTTGGACGTGCCCTTCCTCCTTCTTTTTGGTCTTTTCCCTGTGGCAGTGCTGGCTGATGAAGAGCTAAAAGGAGGAGGAAGGCCCGGTGTGTTCGCTGAAGCCGGGGCCTCGCTTGGTGTGGCAGGCCGGCTCCCGGAGGCCTCCACGGCTCTAGTACAGGACTGAGAGCAGGGCCTCTCCAGAGGATCTTAATGTTCTTGATGTTTCGTAAGGGAGAATCTGTTCGGACAGGTAAACTGGGCCGGAACCGTATAGGGTTTTGTAGGTTAAAACCAGCACTTTAAATTGTGCCCGGAAGCTAATTGGCAGCCAGTGGAGCTGGCGCAGCAAGGGAGTTGTATGCTCCCTGTGCCCCACTCCTGTTAGTAACCTGGCTGCCGAACGTTGGACTAATTGCAGCTTCCGAGCAGTCTTCAAAGAAACCCTACGTAGAGAGCGTTGTAGTAGTCTATTCGGGATGTAACCAGGGCCAAGTCAGACTTCCCAAGGTACGGGCGCAGCTGGCGCACAAGCTTTAACTGTGCAAAAGCTCCCCTGGCCCTCGCCGAGACCTGGGGTTCCAGGCTCAGCGATGAGTCCAGGATCACTCCCAGATTGCGAACCTGCGTCTTCAGGGGGAGTGTAACCCCGTCAAGCACAGGCTGTAACCCTATGCCCTGTTCGGCCTTACGACTGACCAGGAGGACCTCTGTCTTGTATGAATAATAATATAATGATATAATAAATGATATAATGTTATATTATATTATAATTTCAATATATTATAATGATCCAATATATTTCAATATATTATAATGCCTTACTATAATATAATAATTATGATATTAATACTAATAATATATGAATATTTCTTGATATATTAATATGTTAATATTAATGATGTGCAATATATAGCAAATAAATAAATAATGTCGATTATAATGTAGTTCAGCCTTTAGGTGCAGCCCTCCATAATATTTTTGGCTCTCGTGTGGCCCCTTGGAAAAAATAATTGCCCACCCCTGGACTAGATGTCCCACGAGGTCTCTTTCAATTCTAGGATTCTATGATCCTTACCATCCTAACCTTTGGCTAAAAATCAGAATTGAAAAGTAAGAGGGGTGGGGGAAAGATTGGAATTAGAAGTTGCAGAATCCGGATCCAAATTCCGCTATTCTTACCAATAAAAGAGGGCTGGAAGAGGGTCTCTGGGCACCGGAAACGTTCATTGCCGATGGTGATCACTTGCCCGTCAGGAAGCTCATAGCTCTTTTCCAGAGAAGAGGAGGAAGCGGCGGTAGCCATCTCGTTCTCAAAGTCCAAAGCCACGTAGCCGAGTTTCTCCTTGATGTCTCGAACAATCTCCCGTTCAGCTGTGAGAAGATAGAAAATGATCTAGTGCAGTATATATAATCCTGTAGTCAGAAAAGCAACGTCCTGGTTGCCTTGTAAGTTGGGCTAAAGTTTCCTGAGTAGCATGAACAATTCTCTTGGGGATTATTTATTTGTTTGTTTATTTGAAACATATATATTCCGCCCTTCTCATCCCGTAGAGCAGTGTTTCTCAACCTGTTTCGAGCCGCGGCACACTTTTTACATTTACATAATCCTGGGGCACACCACCAACCAAAATGACACTCTAACACAGTAATACATATAGTTAATAGGAATTTACCTTGAGTTTTGGAGTTGTAGTTCACCTACATCCAGAGAGCACTCTGGACACGGGGCCGGCGAAGAAGATAGGAAGGAAGGCGGCGGTGGGCTGGGAGCCGGAAGGAGGCCGAGAGGAGGGGGAGAGAGGAGGGGCGGGGCCCTTCGGGGAGCCGTTCTCCCGGTTTGCGCCTCCGCCGGGCTTGGCGAAGTTGCGACCCGGGAGAACGGCTCCCGAAGGGACAAGCCCTGCCTGGGAGCCATTCTCCCGGTTTGCACCTCCGCCGGGCTTGGCAAAGCCGCGACCCGGGAGAAAAGCTCCTCCGAAGGAACAGGCCCAGCCTGGGAGCCGGGTTTGGTCGGCTCACGTCTCCTGCTGGGCTTGGCGGAAGACGCAAGCCGGCCAAACTCGGCTCCCAGGTAGGGCCCAGGAGGGAGGCCCGCTGTCTTAGCTGAAGCCAGGGCCTCGGTTGGTGTCGCAGCCCGGGCTCCGGAGGCCTCCGCGACACCAACTGAGGCCCCGGCTTCAGCGATGACGACGGGCCTCCCTCCTTTTAGGTCTTGACGATGCCGCGCTGGAGTGACATCACCCTTCCCTCCTCCCTCTAGCGCGCAGGGCGGGAGGAAACGGCCAAAGGAGGCAGCGCCCTGGCCCCTTCGCCGCTGCAGCCCGGCCCTTCCTCCTCCTCCTTCCCCTGCAAGCAGCAGCAGCAGGAGGGGGAGGAAAGGGGGGGGAGAGGTTTTCTCACAGCACAGCAGGAGATCGCGCATGGCACACTAGTGTGCCGGGGGCACCGCGGTTGAGAAACACTGCCGTAGGGGACTCAGGGTGGAGCACAAAATATATGGCAAGCATTCCATGCCGGAACATAAAATAACTAAAAATATATACAAACACTAAAATCAGTTGTACCTATCTACTTTAAAATTAGATGTTTAAAACCGTCACTAGACCCGGCGGTTCCCTCCAACTACCGACCAGTGTCGAACCTTTCGTACCTGGGGAAGGTAGTTGAGAGGGCAGTAACGGAGCAGTTGCAGTCCTTCTTAGATGATGCAACATGGCTAGACCCCTTCCAGTCCGGCTTCCGTTCGGGGCACGGGACGGAGACGGTTCTGGTCTCCATCACAGACCAACTCCGCTGCCAGCTCGACCAAGGCGGGTCTACGCTGCTCGTGTTATTGGACCTCACGGCAGCGTTTGACACGGTCGACCACAATCTATTGATCCACCGCCTGGCCGTGGCTGGAGTGAGGGGGACAGCCCTTAAATGGCTGACCTCCTTCCTCCACCAGCGGTCTCAGCGTGTGAGGAGGGGCGAGGTGGTCTCCGAGGGCTCCCACTACTCTGTGGGGTCCCCCAGGGGGCCATTCTCTCCCCTCTGTTATTTAACATCTACATGCAGCCGCTTGCACAGCTGGTGCGGAGTTATGGGCTGGAGTGTCACCAGTACGCTGACGACACCCAGCTCATTCTGAGGATGGAGGGCAGGCCGGGTTCTGTCCCCGATAATTTCCAACACTGCCTCGAAGCCGTTACTGGATGGCTGCGAGCCAGTAGGTTGAGGGTGAATCCGGCGAAGACGGAGATCTTGTGGCTGGGTCGCCCGGGTGATGTTAATGTCCAGCTTCCGAGCCTGACGGTGCGGTGTTATGCCCATCGCCTTCCGTAAAGAGCCTGGGGGTCCATTTGGACTCCCAGCTGACCATGGACGCCCAGGTCTCTGCGGTCAGCAAGATCGCTTTTATCAGCTGCGACAGGCTCGGAGGCTGGCCCCTATCTCTCCCGGAACGATCTGGCCACGGTGATCCAAGCCACAGTCATCTCAAGGCTGGATTACTGCAACGCGCTCACGTTGGCCTTCCTCTGTCGGTGACCCGGAAGCTCAGGCTAGTGCAGAACACTGCCGCCCGGCTCCTGTCTGGCACGCCAGCTGGCGCCCACATAACACCTGTTTTGCAGGATCTGCACTGGCTGCCAATTGAGCACCGGATCACCTTCAAAGTGTTGGTCCTCACCTTTAAGGCCTTACACGGCCTGGGGCCAGCGTATTTGAGGGACCGTCTCACCCCATATTGCCCTCCGAGATCACTTCGGTCTGAGGACTCCAATCTCCTGGAGATACCTTCAGCTAAACTCGCAAGGCTGACTGCTACCCGCCGGAGGGCGTTCTCTGTCATAGCACCTACGCTGTGGAACGCCCTCCCGGCCGGAACTCGGGCTATGAAGGACTTGCTCCCATTTAGACGGGCCTGTAAAACATACCTGTTTAAGCAGGCCTTTGGTGAGTAAGTCCTGCCCATGCCCCGCCATCTATTCGCTCTTCTGAGGATGATGTGCTGTTCATTGTGTTAACTGTGTTATTAATTACTGTACTGCTGTTGTTTTTAATTGTTTTTAACTGCTTATTGCCTGTATTTTACTGTGCCCTTCGGCTCCTGTAAGCCGCCGCGAGCCTCAGGGAGTCGGCGGCATAGAAGCCCGAATAATAAATAAATAAATAAATAAAAACATCTCAAAACATCATCCCTGCAGCCGAATATGGTGACCCAATTGGGCAGGTAGGGGGCGGAGACAAAGGGAGAGGGGAGTGGAGCCAAAGGGGTATTGGCGACGTATTGCCTCCTGATAGCCGCCACCGGAAGTAGCCGCCGTGCGCTGAGGCGAACTCCCTCACTAGGCCCAATCACATGTGACCCCTACCACACCCGCCCACCTCCCCGACCGGGAGCATCAAGGAGAGACAGGCGCAACTGCGCAGGCAAATAGTAATATATAATATTTTATTTTACTTTTTTTTGGGTTATTTGAGTTTTATAGGAGTAACGAAAATATTTAGTAGAGGATAATTTTATTTAAATAAATAATTTTATTATTTTATAATAATTATTATAATAATATAGAATGTTATATTATATTATAATGTCAATATATTATAATATAGTTATATTGTAATGTAGTATAATATAATTATGATATACTATAGTATGAGTATGTACTATAATATATTGTTTATACATTGATACAATATAATACTATTAATGGTATTGTGATATTAGAATTGTATATTTGTTTTACATGGGGGGGTGTGCCAAAATAATGTTTGGGAGGGGGCCGCCAAAATAATGTTCGCTTACCATATAAAATTACTTTAGACCGCCCCTGGTGGTATGAGATTATTAATTACATTGGATGAGTAAAAGATTTTTCAAAAATAGTCATTAAGTCCACTGTTGGAGTTGCGAGAATATGCATTAATAAATGTCTCCTTCTTATATAGCATTTAACTCTAAGGTAAATTTTGGATTCTTTTTTTGTAAATATATTTTGAAACCCGTCTAGTCTGTCATTTTCTTCTTATTCGTCAGTCTCTGGTTTAAAGAGTCCATCTGGATCATGTCGAGCACCTTTATCGTCCATTCTTCCACGTCTGGGATTGTATTCTTTTTCCAGTGTCTTGCTAAAGCTATCCGACTGCATGCACTCAATATAAAGAAAACTTTTTCTTGATTTTTGTTGAGGGAAGGATTGGAGAGTCCCAATAAGTAATTTTGTGGGTCCATACGGAATCTTACTTTAAGTATTTCTTGCATTTCTTTGTGAATATTTTTCCAATATTGGGCTACTTTTCTGCACTTCTACCATTTGATGTATATATGTACCTGGCTCACGATCACATTTCCAACAAATATTGGAAGTTTTTCTATTGTATTTAGCCAGTTTTGTTGGATAGAGATGCCATCTGAATTGCAGAATCAACTCCCACCATTCCTAACAGCCTGAGGCCCTTTCCTGCTTAAGGGGGAAAAGGAAAAGGGCCTGAGGCTGCTAGGAATGGTGGGAGTTGGAGTCCAAAACACCTGGAAGGTCCAAGTTTGCCCATGCCAGCTTTCGAAAGAGACCTCTTCCTCCCCCTCCCCCTTTGCGCCCTTTCTTCCCCCTCCTGCCCAACACTTAGTTTTTCTTCTACACTGCCGCTTATGCCGCCATTTTGATCCGAGGGGGCAGCGTGAGCATGTTCAGGAGGGGAGGGGGATGGAGGAAGACGTGACCCGTGCGGGCGCTACTGCGCAGACTCGCCCCGGAGCAAAGCGAGGCAAAGTGAGCAGAGCGAGGCTGGGAAGAAGGGAGCCCGAGTGGAGAAGAAAAAGTGTTCGGCAGGAGGGGGAAGAAAGGGGATTGGAGCTTCCAATTTCCCACGGCACACCTGATGATCACTCACGGCACACTAGTGTGCCACGGCACACTAGTTGGGAAACACTGGTCTATGGAACGCCCAGATGTTTGATGTTTACCATCCTTATGGGAGGCTTGTCCCTGCATGGGGAGCTTGAGCTGACAGAGGGAGCTCAACCCACTCTCCCCAGATTCGAACCGCTGATGTGTCAGTCAGTAGTCCTACCAATACAAGGGTTTATAATTTATTTATTTATTTACTTATTTATTTATGGTATTTGTACCCCATTGGGCTCCCTTCTTCAGGAGGGGGGAGGGAGGAAGACGTGACCCGTGCGGGGGCCACTGCACAGACTCGCCCCACGTCTTCCTCCCTCCCCCCATCCCTCCTGAACACGCTCACGCTGCCCCCTTGGATCAAAATGGCGGCAGCTTCAGCAAAGCGAGCAGAGCGAGGCCGGGAAGAAGGGAGCCCGAGTGGAGAAGAAAAAGTGTTCGGCAGGAGAGGGCAGAAAGGGTATCGGAGGTTCCAATTTCCCACGGCACACCTGATGATCGCTCACGGCACACTTGTTGGGAAACACTGGGCTATGGTATCAAAGGCTGCTGAGAGGTTCAGGAGAACCAACAGCGACACACTCCCCCTGTCGACCTCTCTGCGGAGATCATCCACTAAGGTGATGTGGCTGTCTCTGTTCCATGTCATAGTCTGGAACCTGTCCGTGATGGATCCAGATAGTCGGTTTTGGCCAAAACGAAACTAGAGCTGCGAGGCAACCACACATTCCAACACTTTGCCCAAAAAGGGGAGATTAGAGACAGGCCGAAAGTTGTTATCAGTGATGTTGTTTTTTTCAACAACAGTTTTATCATAGCTTCTTTCTTCTTATGGTCATATGCTCCAAGTAACTCCCTTACCTGTAGTAACAAAGGAATAGCCACGCTCCGTTAGGATCTTCATCAGATAGTCTGTGAGGTCACGGCCAGCCAGATCCAGTCGCTGAATGGCATGAGGCAAGGCATAACCCTCATAGATGGGTACGTTGTGGGTAACGCCGTCTCCAGAATCCAGCACGATGCCTACAAGAGAGGACACTCAATCTGGTTAGAGAGCCCAAGAAGGAGAGAGAAGGATTTCAAAAGCAAGGACAATGGAGAGGAATCTTGCTACCGTCTTACCAGTCGTACGCCCGGAGGCGTAGAGGGACAACACAGCCTGGATGGCCACATACATGGCAGGCACGTTGAAGGTCTCAAACATGATCTGGGTCATCTTTTCCCGGTTGGCTTTGGGGTTGAGCGGTGCCTCGGTCAGGAGGGTGGGGTGCTCCTCAGGGGCGACCCGGAGCTCATTGTAGAAAGTGTGGTGCCAGATCTTCTCCATGTCATCCCAGTTGGTGATGATGCCATGCTCAATGGGGTATTTCAAGGTGAGAATACCTCTTTTGCTCTGAGCTTCATCTCCCACGTAGGAGTCTTTCTGACCCATGCCCACCATGACACCCTGGGAACAAGCAGAAATCGATAAATCCCTTGTTCACCTTGCTCCGACACTAGATATTAGGCAGCGAAGAACACAGAAGAGGGACTCAGACCGGCAAACAGCAAGTATTCAATGCTAACATTTAAAATCTAAAAGCATCATAAATTTACAATAAAATTTACAATAAATTTGGTAGGTCCGGTACTCACCGAACTGGGCATTTTGGCCATCCGGGCCCCTCCGCCAGAGGCCTGCCGCCGCCGCCGCCGTCGCCCTGGGAAAAGTTGGGGGAGCCTCCTCGAGGAGGCGAGACCCAACATGGCGGGCGTCCTTGGAGACGCTCAGCCAGCCCATGTGCTGAGGCTCCAAGAAGAACTACCACCAGGAAGCAGTCAACAGCCGGAAGTCCCCCCAACCCCGGCGCTGACCCGACCAGGAATCAACGAGGCCCCCGGAAGAGGAGGAGGCGCCCCCGGAAGCGGAAGGCTGGCGTCCGAGCTTTCCCTCAGGCCATGGACTGGAGGCCTAGAGCAGCCTCCGGCCAGAAAGACCAAAGGACCTCTAGAACCGGCCTCCCTACTGCCCCGACCAAAGGAGGACGCCCAACGCCGAGGTCGGTGCTGGCCCTGAAGACATTCCCCACCAGGACATTCTGGAGCTCCTGCTATAAGCAGTCGAAGCTCCGAGAGTCCCACCGGACCTCCATACTAGACTCAAGGGACAATGCGCGGCTGGGCTGGGACCCTCGGCACAGGCCCCCCTGGCACCGCCGTTCCTATTGGGACATCCTCGCCTCCCTCCGTATGATGGCAGGGCGGGACCCTAGGGACACCGTCGTTGACACTTTCCCTCCCCTCCTCCCTCCCCACCCTCTTGTTCTTCCCCTGTCTACTTTGTATATGTTGTCTTGATGTTGCCAGTGGGCACTCAAACTTCTGTAAACCGCTCCGAGCCTCCGGGGAGTGGCGGTATACAAGTTTGATGAAATAATAATAATAAAAATAATAAAATACAATACAATAAATACATTTTGAAAGCCTTTCGCCAAAGTAAAATCAAGTCCAACTTAATCCATATATTTGCGATCTCCTCCTTCATTCTGCGAAGGCCTCATTGCACAGCCACGTTTTCACCCGCTTCCTAAAAGTCAGGAGGGAGGGGGTGGATCTAATTTCATTTCGGAGGGAATTCCACAGTCTGGGGGCCACCACAGAGAAGGCCCTGTCCCTCGTCCCCACCAGACGCGCCTGCGAAGGTGGTGGGACCGAGAGCAGGGCCTCTCCAGACGATCTTAGCACTCTTGATGGTTCACAGGGGAGAATACGTTCGGACAGGTAAACTGGGCCGAAACCGTATAGGGTTTTGTAGCTCAACACCAGCACTTTGAATTGTGCTCGGAAGCTAATTGGCAGCCAGTGGAGCTGACGCAACAGGGGAGTTGTGCGCTCCCTGTACCCCGCTCCCGTTAGTAGTCTGGCTGCTGCGCGCTGGACTAATTGCAGCTTCCGGGCAGTCTTCATAGGCAACCCCACGTAGAGAGCGTTGCAGTAGTCTATACGGGGTGTAATCAGAGCGTGGACTTCCCAAGATATGGGCGCAGCTGGAGCACAAGCCTGAGCTGTGCAAACACTCCCCTGGGGTTCTAGGCTCAGCTTTGAGTCCAGGATCACTCCCAGGCTGTGAACCTGTGCCTTCAGGGGGAGTGTAACCCCGCCAAGCACAGGCTGTAACCCTATGCCCTGTTCGGCCTTACGACTGACCAGGAGTACCTCTGTCTTGTCTGGATTTAGTTTCAATCTGTTAGCCCTCATCCAGTCCGTTACAGCGGCCAAGCACCGGTTCAGGACTTGAACAGCCTCCTTAGTAGCAGGTGGGAAGGAGTGACAGAGTTGGACATCATCTGTGTACAGATGACACCGCACCCCGAAACTCCGGATGATCTCCCCCAACGGCTTCATGTATATGTTGAACAACATAGGGGACAGTACTGAACCCTGCGGGACCCCACAGTACAATGGCCGTGGGGCCGAGCAGGAGTCCCCTAGCAACACTTTCTGGGAGCAACCCTCAAGGAAGGACTGGAGCCACTGCAAAGCAAAGCAGTACCCCCAAGGCCCATTCCTGCGAGGCGTCCCAGAAGGATACCGTGGTCAACGGTATCGAAGGCCAATGAGAGGTCCAGCAGAACCAACAGGGACACACTCCCTCTGTGCAGCTCCCGGCATAGACCATCCACTAAGGCGACCAAGGCTGTCTCAGTACCATGTCCCGGCCTAAAACCAGACTGTGCCGGATCCAGATAATCAGTGTCTACCAAGAATTCCTGGAGTTGCGAGGCCACCACGCGTTCCAGGACTTTGCCCTAATAGGGGAGATTGGAAACTGGCTGATAGTTGACAAATTGAGTGGGGTCCAGTGATGGTTTCTTCAACAAAATTTAAACAACCCAACATGACTTAACAACTAAAATTAAATTCAAAACACAGCCTGTTATATCGGACATAGGACAAAACATCAAATGGAAACAATTTTTCCCATTTTCATTCACTGGGCCAAATTTGGCACAATTACCCAATATGCCCAAATTGGAATACTCCTAGGGTTGCGGGGGATTGATTTTGTCATTTGGGAGTTGTAGTTGCTGGGACTTATAGTTCACCTGCAGTCAAAGAGCATTCTGAACTCCACCAATGATGGAATTGAACCAAGCTTGGCACACAGAACGCCCACGACCAGCAGAAAATACTGGAAGGGTTTGGTGGGAATTGACCTTGAGTTTTGAAGTTATAGTTCATCTACACCCAGGCCCGGATTAACCCCTTTTGGCGCCCTAGGCCACACTTTGGAATTACACCCACAAACCAACTTCTACCTTGTCAAGGAAGGAGAGCGCGAGCGCCTCTGCCTCCTCCGCCATGTTCCTGGGTGCCGCGCATGCCCGGCAGCGGCCCCAGGGGCTTCCCTCCGCCTCCTCCTCGTGCCCTCCTTCCTTGACAAGGGGGCGGTAGCGATGGCGAGAGGGGGCGCCATTCCCTCCTCCCCTGCCTCGTCGTAGTGCTCTCCCCCCACCTTTCCCCGAGAGAGAGAGAGAGAGAGAGAGAGAGAGAGAGAGAGAGAGAGAGAGAGTCATATCCATGCTGCGCATTGCGGTTTTGTTTCAACATATTTTTTTTGGTCCGTGAACTGCGCCCCCCTTGGCTTGCGGCCCTAGGCCATGGCCTAGGGTGGCCTTATGGGTAATCTGGGCCTGTCTACACCCAGAGAGCACTGTGGACTCAAACAATGATGGATCTGGGCCAAACTTGGCACGGATACTCAATGTGCCCAAATGTGAACACTGGTGAAGTTTGGGGGAAATAGACCTTGACATTTGGGAGTTGTAGTTGCAAGGATTTATAGTTCACCTATAATCAGAGCACATTCTAAACCCCACCAATGATAAAATTGGGCCGAACTTCCCACACAGAACCCCCCAGGACCAAAAGAAAATTCTATGCTTTCTAATGGTCTTTGGTGACCCCTCTGATACCCCTTCATGACCCCCCCCCCCCGGGGACCTGACCCTCAGGTTGAGAAACACTGCTGTTCTTCAGGGTAGCATCCATCTCTTTTTCTTCCTCCTCTGCCCAGTTCCAAACCTAAGAAATGGTATAACAGCTGTTTCAGAGCATAATTCCACCTCCGGGAATGCTTGATCCCGCTGGAATGCCAAGTAGCACATTATCTCTTAATTACCCGGTCTAGAATGTCTCAGGGACACCCCCTGCTGTTTCAGGGTTGGTGCCCCCCCTTTATGTGACCTTACTAGGCCTTTGAGGTCAGAAACAATTCAAGAGGAGTTCAGTAGGGATCGGTTTGCATCTCTTCCTGCCACCATCAACTGGAAGGAAGAGGTCTATTTACATGAAAGTTGAAAAAGTTCAAAAGCATGGTGTCATGGATTTTAGGGTTCAATCATGTTAAATGTGAATGGTCACTACTCTTTTAAAGCAGTGTTTTTCAACCTTTTTTTGAGCCGCGGCACACTTTTTACATTTACAAAATCCTGGGCCACACCACCAACCAAAATGACACAAAATGACACTCTAACAAAGTAATACATATAGTTAATATGTTTTTAAATGTATTTATACACTCAGTGTGAAACCTGGGCCTATTTCGGTGAACACAACATAGATATCCTGGCAGGAATGGCAGAAAGACACAAACTTCCCACACAGAACTCCCATAACCAAGAGAAAATGCTATAAGAGTTTGGTGGGCATTGACCTGGAATTTTGGAGTTGTAGTTCACCTATATCCAGAGAGCACCGTGGACTCAAACAATGTTGGATCAGGACCAAACTTGGCATGCATACTCAATATGCCCAAATGTGAACACAGGTGGAGTTTGGGAAAAATAGACCTTGACATTTGGGAGGAAGGCTGAGGAAGGCTGGCGAGGGAGTCCCTCATGGAATCCCACCTGCCTTTCCTTCCTCAGAGGGCCCTCCTGCCAGGCCCCGACTCTTTACCCCCGCGAAGGAAGGCTCCTTCTCCCCTTTGGGGCCCTTCCTCCCCGAGGGGCTTCGGAAGGAGGGAAGACAGAGAAGGAAGGGAGGACAAAAGGGTAAGAGGGAAGGAAGGAGGGAAGAAGAAAGATGGAAGGGAGGGAGGGAAGGTAGAAGGAAGAAAAAAGAAAGAAGGAGGGAGGAAAGGGAACGAAAGACGAAAGAGTGAAAGGAAAGGAGGGAGGGAAAAAGATGGGAGGGAGGAAAGGAGGAAGGGAAGAGGAAAGGGGAAGGAAAAAGAGAAGGAAGGAAGGAAAAAGAAGAAGGGAAGGAAGGACGAAAGGCTGGAAGCGAAGGAGGGAAGAAAGAAGGAAGGGAGGACAAAAGAGTGGAAGGGAAGGAAGGAGGGAAGGAGAAAGATGGGAGGGAGGAAAGGTAGAAGGAAGAAAAAGAGAAGGAGGGAGGAAAGGGAACGAAAGACGAAAGAGTGGAAGGAAAGGAGGAAGGGAAAAAGATGGGAGGGAGGAAAGGAGGAAGGGAAGAGGAAAGGGGAAGGAAAAAGAGAAGGAAGGAAGGAAAAAGAAGAAGGGAAGGAAGGACGAAAGGCTGGAAGCGAAGGAGGGAAGAAAGAAGGAAGGGAGGACAAAAGAGTGGAAGGGAAGGAAGGAGGGAAGGAGAAAGATGGGAGGGAGGAAAGGTAGAAGGAAGAAAAAAGAGAAGGAGGGAGGAAATGGAATAAGAGAAGGAGGGAGGAAAGGGAATGAATGACAAAAGAGTGGAAGGAAAGGAGGGAGTGAAAAAGATGGAAAGGAGGGAGGAATGGAGGAAGGGAAGGGGGAAGGAGGCAGGAAAAAGGGAAGGGAGAAGGAAAAAGAGAAGGGGAGGTAAGGGAAGGAAGGACGAAAGGCTGGAAGGGAAGGAGGGAGGGAGAAAGATAGAAGGAAGGGATGGAAGGAAGGAAAAAGAACTGAAGGACGAAAAGGTGGAAGGAAAGGATGGAGGGGATAATATGGGAGAGAGGAAAGGAGGAAGGGGGGAGGAAAAAGAGAAGGAGGGAGGAAAGAGAGAAGGAAGGAATGGTGGAAGGGAATGACGGAGAGAGGGAGAAAGATGGGAGGGGAGGAGGAAGGAAAGAGGGAAGGAAGGATAGGATGTTGAGAGAGGGGAGGACCTGAGAAAAGAACCCAAGGGGGTCGCATCCGGCCACCGGACCTGGGTATGCCCATACCTGCCCTAGACACATAGTCTGAAAATATTTAAATATTTTAAAGATGTGTATGAAACAAAGTTAATGTCCATTGAAGCAACAAAAATGTATCTGATGCCTTGCAAAAGAATGGATTTGGGGGTACTTAGGATTTTGGAATTCACAAGAAGGGGTGCTCAGCTTGTTATAATTATTAATAACGTTTTCGTATGCAACAACTTTTGCCTCCCAAGCAGTTTACTATATATTGATGTATCGTAAAGCTTGAACATTCAGTCCGGTCGCCTTACTTGGTGCCTTGGCCGCCCCACGATGGAGGGGAAGACCGCTCGGGGCGCATCGTCACCAGCGAAGCCAGCCTTCACCAAGCCAGAGCCGTTGTCACAGACCAAGGCAGTGGTTTCCTCGTCGTCACACATGATGGTGGCTCACTGGGAAAGAGAGTCAGGGTTGCGTTAGAGACCAGCAAAGTTGCCTTCTGGTTCCTAAAATGTCCAGTCCAGACCCGGATTAACACTTTTTTGCACCCTAGGCCACAGTTTGGAATTACGCCCCCTTTAAGCCAACCTCCCGCCACCTCCAAGGTCCCCATTCCCACCGGCTGGAAAGCTCCCGCTGTGCTCTGAAGGTCTCCTCGGGAGTCGGGAGGCTTGGGGAGAGCACAGCGGGTGCAAACTCGCTCGAAAGGCGCGCACAAGAGAGAGAGAGAGCGCGTGCAGGAGAGAGAGTGAGAGAGAAAGTGTGCACGCGATAGAGAGCGTGCGTGAGAGAGTGTGTGTGAGAAAGAAAGCACGAGAGAGCGCGAGAGAGTGAGAGAGAGAAAGCACGCGCGAGAGAGAGCGCATGAGAGAGAGCGCACGAGAGAGAGCGCACGAGAGAGAGAGCGTGAGAGAGTGAGAGAGAGTGCGCGAGAGATAGAGCGCGCGTGTGTGAGAGAGAAAGCGAGAGAGAGTGCGTGCAGGAGAGAGAGAGAGCGCGAGAGAGAGAGAGAGCAGGAAAGAGAGAGAGAGAGAGAGCGCACGCGAGAGAGAGAGAGAGAGAGCGCGAGAGAGAGAGAGACGGAGGGGACGGAGCAGAGTCTTTGCCGGGAGGAGCCCCCCCCTCGTCTTGCGCCCCTAGGCCATGGCCTCGTTGACCTTATGGGTAATCCGGGCATGGTCCAGTCAACATGTATTGGGTTATGTATTCGAAAAGGTATATTTTTCCCATGGACTGTCCCACACAAACATCACTTTTTGCTCTTTTTTTTGTCTCTAACATACCCCATGTCATGAGTGAATGTGGCAAAATAGATGTATTGCCTAGTACAGTGTTCCTCAACCTTCCTAATGCTGCGACCCCTTAATACAATTCCTTATGTTGTGGTGACCCTCAATCATAACATTATTCCTAACTATAATTTTGCTCCTGTTATGAATCGTAATGTAAATATCTGATATGCAGTATGGACTTTCGTTCACTGGACCAAATTTGGCACAAATATCCCAAATTTGAACACTGGTGGAGTTGCGGGGTGGGGATTGATTTTGTCGTTTAGGAGTTGTAGTTGCTGGGATTTATAGTACACCTACAATCAAAGAGCATTCCGAACTCCTCCAACAATGGAATTGAACCAAACTTGGCACACAGAACTCCCATGATTAAGAGAAAACACTGGAAGGGTTTAGTGGACATTGACCTTGAGTTTTGGAGTTGTAGTTCACCTTCATCCAAAGAGCACGGTAGACTCAAACAGTGATGGATCTGGACCAAACTTGTCATGAATACTCAATATGCCCAAATGTCGAAAGGCCGAACAGGGCATAGGGTTACAGCCTCTGTTGGATGGGGTTACACTCCCCCTGAAGATGCAGGTTCGCAGCTTGGGAGTGATCCTGGATTCACCGCTGAGCCTGGAACCCCAGGTCTCAGTGGTGGCCAGGGGAGCTTTTGCACAGTTAAGACTTGTGCGCCAGCTGCGCCCGTACCTTGGGAAGTCTGATCTGGCTATGGTCGTCCATGCTCTGGTCACATCCCGAATAGATTACTGCAACGCACTCTACGTGGGGCTGCCTTTGAAGACAGTTCGGAAATTACAATTAGTCCAACGGGCGGCAACCAGATTACTAACTGGAGCTACTACAGGGAGCATACCACCCCCTGTTGTGTCAGCTCCACTGGCTGCCTGTCCACTTCCGAGCTCAATTCAAAGTGCTGGTTTTGACCTTTAAAGCTCTGTACGGTTCTGGCCCAGCTTACTTGTCCGAACGCATCTCCCTCTACGTCCCACCTCGCTCCCTCCAACTTCTCAAATGCAGTTGGTGGGGACGAGAGGGCCTTCTCGATGGTGGCTCCCCGTCTGTGGAAGGCGCTTCCAAGTGACATACGATCAACCCCATCCCTCCTGGCATTCAGGAAAAGAGTAAAATCTTGGCTGTGGGACCAGGCGTTTGCACATTAGCACAATGCAGCACTTTGGACTGGATTTGTAATGGCAAGTTGATGGATATGGCTCAATACTCCTGTGATGGACGAAATACTATTTTTAACTTAAGAGAATGTGTATGGTGTGTTAATGTTAATTGTATTTTAATGTATTTTAATGCTATATGTTTTTGGTTTTATATATGTATTTATGCTGGCATCGAATTGTGCCTTTTGTTAAGCCGCTCTGAGTCCCCCCTCGGGGGTTGAGAAGAGCGAGGTAGAAATGTTGGAAATAAATAAATAAATAAAATGTGAACACTGGTGGAGTTTGGGGAAAATAGACCAGCGTTTCTCAACCTGGGGGTCGGGACCCCTGGGGGGGGTCGCGAGGGGGTGTCAGAGAGGTCACCAAAGAACATCAAAAACACAGTATTTTCTGTTGGTCATGAGAGTTCTGTGTAGGAAGTTTGGCCCAATACTATCGTCAGTGGGGTTCAGAATGCTCTTTGATTGTAGGTGAACTATAAATCCCAGCAACGAGAACTCACAAATGTCAAGATCTGTTTCCCCCAAAATCCAGCAGTGTTCACATTTGTGCATAATGAGGATTTGTGCCAAGTTTGGTCAAGATCCATCATTGTTTCAGTCCACAGTGCTTTCTAGATGTACAGTAGGTGAACTACAAATCCCAAACTCAAGATCAATGCCCACCAAACCCTTCCAGTATTTTCTTTTGGTCATGGGAGTTCTGTGTACCAAGTTTGGTTCAATTCCATCATTGGCCAAGTTTAGAATGCTCTTTGGTTGTAGGTAAACTATTAATCCCAGCAACTACAACTCCCAAATGACAAAATCAGCCTCTCCCCACCCCCCAAACCAACCAGTATTTGGGCGTATTGGATATTTGTGCCAAATTTGGTCCAGTGAATAAAAATACATCCTGCATATCAGATATTTCATAACATTTATGTTGTCACAACAAAAATAATGTAATCATTAAGGGTCACCACAACATGAGGAACTGTATTAAGGGGTCACGACATTAGGAAGGTTGAGAACCACTGAAATAGACCTTGACATTTGGGAGTTGTAGTTGCTGGGATTTATAGTTCACCTACAATCAAAGAGCATCCTGAACGCCACCAATGATGGAATTGAGCCAAACTTGGCACACGGAATCCCCATGACCAACAGAAAATACTGTGTTTACTGATGGTCTTTGGTGACCCATCTAACACCCCTTCGCGATCCCCCCAAGGGTCCTGACTCCCAGGTTGAGAAACACTGGCCTCGTAAGTCTGGAGCTACACACAACCACTCTACTCACCTGCACAGTGGACATTTGCAGGAGAACTGGAGAGTCTGTTAGCTAGGAGGAACTGGGTTGGCGACTTGGACCTAGCCAAATTAAATTATTTTATTTATATGCCTCCTTTTTCCAGACCAGGATCCAAGGAGGCTTCCAAAGACAATAATAATAATAATAAACCCCACATAGCACATACTCAATTAAAAGTCATATAATACCTTTAAAAATCAATTATAAAGATACCAAAAGATAGATCAACACAAAAGTCTCATTTGGAGAGACAAAGGAGTGTTTGCATTTACGTACACTATTCCCTTTGTATGGAGTCCCAGCCCTCCAAACATGACAATGGGAGCAACTCTCAATGGAACTTACCAGTTCTCGCAGTGGCCTCGGGGAGGAAGAGCAGTTGTCAACCTGAGCTGCCTTTGGTGATTTATACCCCTGACCTCCCCCTGTCCCCTCTTGGTCCCCTGCCCTTGGCCTCTCCCACCCCCTTGACTGCTACCGAGGAGCACTTCACACATCCCATATTTGGACACTTTCCAGGCCACCTGTCACTTGGGCCTTTCATGGGCATTCATGGCCGAGCTGCTGAAGAAGCCCCAACCGAGCCACCCGCCCACCTCTCCATCCGCCTTTCCTCCTCCTCTCCTTTCCTTCTTCATTTTCAGGCCCTTGTAAGGCTGAGACAGAGGGGACCCCCTGCTTGAAGAAACCATGGCAAAAGCCATTCCATAGCCATATACAGCAGTGACACCCATGCACACCAATCCATCTGGATTCACACCCATAAGGATCGTTGGACTCCTTCCGATGGTGGGAGATGGAGGGAAGGAGCTGAGCTTGTGGTTCTCGTTTTCAGGCAGTGGAAAGTTCCAGCGCTGGTGCTTTGTGGGCGGTGGATGGATCAGCAAAGAGAGCACACTGCTGTTAGTGCCGTTCTTGGAATGTCCTCACCAGGCCCAGATTAACAGTTTTTTGCGCCCTAGGCCACACTTTGGAATTACACCCCCTTTGAGCCAACCTCTACCGCACCCCCCACTTCTCTCTCTCCCCCCCCCCCTCTGTCTCCCGCCACCGCATCCTTCCTGTCCTGCGCCAATGGGGCTGAGG
>JARBWK010000019.1:8006827-8057652 GCA_030556195.1 Anolis apletophallus | reverse complement strand
ACAAGGCTGGCTTGGCACTGCCATCTTCAAGCCTGGAGAAGCTGCTGTAGAGCTGAAGCCAGAGGGGTGGAGCCAGGCCACACCAAGCCCCGCCTCCCTCTCGCTTTGGAGCTCCCAGCAGCTTCTCCAGGCTTGAGTATGGCAATGCCAAGCCAGTGGTGGCATAGCTAGCACAAGGCTGGCTTGGCACTGCCATCCTCAAGCCTGGAGAAGCTGCTGGTAGTGCCGAAGCCAGAGGGGGTGGAGCCAGGCCACACCAAGCCCCGCCCCTCCCCTCTGGCTTTGGAGCTCCCAGCAGCTTCTCCAGGCTTGAGGATGGCAATGCCAAGCCAGTGGTCGCATAGTTAGCACAAGGCTGGCTTGGCACTACCATCCTCAAGCCTGGAGAAGCTGCTGGTAGAGTGGAAGCCAGAGGGGGCGGGTGCCAGGCCGCATCAAGCCCCACCCCCTCCCCTCTGGCTTTGGAGCTCCCAGCAGCATCTCCAGGCTTGACGACAGCAGTGCCAAGCCAGCCTTGTGCTAGCTGTACCACCATTGGCTTGGCATTGCCATCCTCAAGCCTGGAGAAGCTGCTGGAAGTGCCAAAGCCAGAGGGGAGGGGGCGGGGCTTGATGCGGCCTGGTCCCCCCCCCTACCCCCCCTCTGGCTTCCGCACTACCAGCAGCTTTTCCAGGCTTGAGGATGGCAATGTCAAGCCAGCCTTGGCTCCGTCCCCCTCTGAGAAGCGCCCCATCCTGGGATCAACCTCCTTCGGTCCCGGGATCGACTGGTCGATCGCGATCGACTTCCTGGGCAGCCATGTCATAGAGTCTCAACCAACTCAACTTCGTTTGTGGCAACCACAAAAACAGTTTCTGGAATACAATAATTACTTTCAAAATAAGGACCACACAACTGAACAGGAATAATGTTTTTAAACTAGGAACAGATTTTTTCTCTCTCCAAATTTTGTTACATAGTGTAATTTTTATAGTTTACTTACCTTTATATTATGATCTCGGCGCTCAGTACAGTAGTTACGTTTTTTTTGTCTTAATTTACTTTTAATTACTGTATTTCAATATTAATATCAAATCAATACAGGGTTTATGGTATGGTAGCTTGGGGTATAATGTTAGGCCCAAGCAACTGGAAGCTTCATTTGTCCAGCATGTACCAATCCCCACATGTGCCGGTTAACTGAGAGTCTACCCTGTTTCTATGGTATCTTTTTTGTACAGGGGACTGTCATTGGCCTGGCCACCTTCTTCGCGGCATTTATGATACCATCTGGATGGGTCCTGACCAACTTGGAAAGCTACAAAGGCAGAGGATGAGAAGGACCAAGAAGACCATGCTGAAGCCCTGACGAACAGGCACAGTCTCTTCGAAGATGCATGACTCCTCCCATTCCAGGGAACGGTGTTTTCCCATAAGGACTAGTGTGCTGCTACTCTCATAGAGACTTTACAAAATCTGTTACAATAAATTATGCTGCAAAGCTGTACTTCTATGACTTGTCTGCTTTCTTCACATGGTATCTATGCTCTGGAAACCCAGAGGTTTGTTATACATAGGCCCCTTCAACACTGCCATATAAAATCCAGATTGTCTGCTTTGAACTGGATTATATGGCAGTGTAGACTCATATAACCTGGTTCAAAGCAAATAATGTAAATAATATGCTTTGATAATTGGGTTTCTATGGCAGTGTAGAAGGGGACAAAGTTGTGTGCTTCGGTATCTGCATTTTTCCCATTAGGAGCTTGTCTAAACTTGGCATTCTGTTATCATTCCCTTTTTTTGAGAGAGAGTTGTGAGGGTTTATTATGCACTAGCTTGGGGACCTGGCGGTGCCCGGGTTATTTGAGGAAGGCATTGTGTGCTAAGGTTGGTTCCTATTAGATGTTTATGTGGCTTGCAGTGGTCTCAGGAACTTAGTGAAAGTACTGCATTGGCCGTGGTCCATCCCCCTCCAAACAGCACCAGGATGTAGAGTGGGTCATGGGGGCTCTGTGTGCTAATTTTGGTCTGTATTGGTCATTGGGTGAGGGTCGCGTTGTGAAGTGGGCCTTTGGGCCCCTGTGTGGCAAGTTTGGTCCTGATCCGTCACTGCTGTGGGCCGCAGTGTCTGACTGCCTGAGGCCTTTCCTTTTCCCTCTGCAGCACCTTAGAATGTTCGAATGTGGATGGCCAATCGGAGGCCTTTATGCGAATACCATTTCAGTGGCAACCAATCCCCTCTGGGGCCATGGAATGTTAGAGTTCTGAGGCTGGCCAATCCGAGTCCTTTATGCAAATATTCCCTTAGTGGCAACCAATTGGAATGCTGTCACATATTCCTTGGCACCTCCGCAACTCCGACAAAATGAACATTCCATTTCCAACGGAAAAAAACTGTCATTTGGCTAACTCAAGCATTCAGTTGCATTCTGTTTTGCTGGCCAATCAGAATCATTTATGCAAATTGTCTCTCAGTGGGAACCAATTCCCCCTTGTCTGGTGCCTTAGAGTGTTGGAGTTCTGAGGCTGGCCAATCGGAGTCCGTTATGCAAATAATCTGGTGCCTTAGAGTGTTGGAGTTCTAAGGCTGGCCAATCAGAGTCCTTTATTTAATCCCACAGTGGCAGCCAATCAAAAAGCTGGCACATATTCCTCCGCACCTCCGCAAACACTGACTTTTATTATACACATAGATAGATTGAGAGAAAATTGAGATACCATGGGGATTCATTTCCATTACAATGCATTAACTGTGCTTAATACAATAAGAATAAAGAGAGTAATAATAAAGAGAGTAAAATAATAAATGTAATAAAATAGAGTAAGATAATGGAAATGTAATAATAATAATAATAGAGTAAAATAATAAATTAGATTATTTGCAGGCTGGATCTTCACTGCCATATCATCCATATTATCAAAACAGATAATCCAGATGTTCTGCATTGTACTGGATTAGATGAGTCTGCACTGACATATAATCCAATCCAAAATAGATAATCTGGAATGTATGAGGCCGTGTAGATAGGGCCTACAGTAGGGTTGGCAAAGTTCTATTGTAGTTCTCATCAACTCCTGCTGCAATGGCTAGTGGTAGATGGCGGGAATAGTAATTTATCAGTATCTGGAAGGTTTTTCCACCCCTGTAGTACATACCTTAAATACTCAAATATAAGCCTGCCCAAATATAAGCCAAGGCACCTAATTTTACCACAAAAAACTGGGGAAATGTATTGACTTGAGTATTAGCCGAGGGTGAGAAATGCAGCAGCTACTGTTAAATTTCAAAATGAAGATAGATACCAATAAAATTACATGTATTGAGGAATCAGTAAATTAAATGTTTTTGAATATTTACATAAAACTGTAATTTAAGATAGGAGTGTCCGACTCTGATTAAATCATTATTCTAACCTGCAATGTAAATGTGCTTATGTATCCTTCCAATAATAGAGTAAAATAATAAATGTAATAACAGTAATAATAGAGTAAAATAATAAATGTAGTAATAATAATAGAGAAAAATAAATGTAATAATAATTCAAGTAAAATAATAACTAAAAATTATTCTATTACCTTTATTATTTTACTCTATTATTACTGTTATTACATTTTTATTATTTTACATAATTTTATTATTAAATAAATGTAATAGAGTAAAATAATGAAAATGTAAGAACAGTAATAATAGAGTAAAATAATAAATGTAGTAATAATAATAGAGAAAAATAAATTAATAATTAGAGCAAAATAACTGATAATATTCTATTACGTTTATTATTTTACTCTTACATTTATTTAATAACAAAATTATGTGAAATAATGTAAATGTAATATTAAGTAAAATAATAAATAATAAAAATACTAATAACAGATAATAAAGGGCTATGACAGATCTCGAAGAAGAAGAAGACGGCATATATATACGCTATCGTACTGATGGTAGCTTGTTCAACTTAAGCCGCCTGAGGGCTCGCACTAAGACTGTAAACTGTCTAGTCCGTGAGCTGCTTTTTGCTGACGATTGCTGCCCTTGCCTCCCATTCAGAAGCAGCCCTGCAGCGCCTCACATCCTGCTTTGCAACAGCTGCAGAGCTGTTTGGGCTGGAAGTCAGCCTGAAGAAAAGGGAAGTCCTCTACCAGCCCGCACCACAGGAAGAACACCATCATCCCCACGTCAGCATAGGCAAATCTGTGCTTAAGCCCGTTCAGCAGTTCACCTACCTGGGAAGCATCATCTCTTCAGACGCCAAGATTGACAAAGAGATAGATCACAGATTAGCAAAGGCATAGAGTGCATTTGGAAGGCTTCGCAAGAGTCTGGAGCAACAAGCACCTGAGGCAAAGCACCAAAATCAGTGTGTACAGAGCTATCATACTGTCTATTCTCTATGGGTCTGAAACATGGGTCACCTATCGCAAACACCTATGACTCCTCAAACGCTTTCATCAGCGCCGTCTTTGCACAATCCTAAATATACACTGAACTGACTATGTGACTAATGTTGCTGTCCTTGAGCAAGCAGGGATCACCAGCATTGAGGCCATGCTATTGAGAACACAGATGCGCTGGGCAGGGCACGTCTCTAGGATGGAGGACCACCGCCTCCCAAAGATACTACTCTATGGTGAACTCGCCACGGGTCAGCGCAAGAGAGGCGCACCCCACAAGAGAGATATAAGGACTCCCTGAAACAACATCTCAGGCTCGGCCAGATTGATTACCAACAATGGTCCACCCTGGCCTCACATCGGGAGGCATGGAGACGCACTATCCACAATGCTGCGGCCTCTTTCGAGAAGACACGCCGAATGGGTCTTGAAGAGAAACGACAACGCAGAAAGAACCGCAACTTGGAAACAACATCACCCAAGGAGACTTTCTGCTGTGCTTTCTGCAACCGAACTTGCCTATCTCGGATTGGCCTTTTTAGTCATCAACGCGCTTGTAAAAAGCATGGGATGAGTCCTCCCTAAGAATCTTCGTTCGCGAAGTAATGCCGAGAGAGAGACTAACAACAGAATAAAATAATGTTGACTCAAATATAAGCCATGGGGAGTTTTTTCAGCGTTAAAAAGGGCTGAAAAACTAGGTTTATACTCAAGTATATACAGTAATTTATTACATATATGTCTGGAAAACCTTTTCAGCAGAAGTTTTCCGTATGTGGCCCACATGATTTGAAGTGCATAACCCTGGACTTAGTTCATATGATGGTTAAATTCCTTGAAGTCAGGCAAAAAGGCAGTGCTGAGACCAAGGAGAATAATATAGGGCAGCTGATAGTCTCAGACATGCAGTATTATATAACACTAGCTGTACCCGGCACGCGTTGCTGTGCCCTATTTAGGAGATGCGAGAAAGTCTGAGTATGTAAGGGTTGGAATTGATGTTAGTTATGGTCTTGGTGGGGTCATGGCTGTGTCGTGGGTTGTTCTGGTGGGTGGGATGTTGAAGTCCTGGGGAGTTGTTGGTGTGTGGTTTTGCTGGCGTTCTGCAGAGCTTGTGGATATACAATGTTTTTTGTCTTTCCGTCTGATGTGTTGATGTAGAGGTTGATGCTTGTGTGGGTGGGGTACTTTGGAAGTGAGTGGAGGTACTTGAAATCCCATCATCCATGGTGTGCCCTCCTCTAAACTGCAGTTGGATGGAGTGTGGGTCATGGGGGCACTGTGTGCCAAGTTGGGTCTTTATCGGTCTTGATTCTGGGCCGCAGTGGTCTGTGGGGAATGAAGGGTTTGAAAGTACTACAAATCCCATAATCCATGGAGGTACATCAAATCCCATCATCCATGGTCCACCCTCCTCCAAACTGCAGTAGAATGTAGCGTGGGTCATAGGGGCTCTGTGTGCCAAGGTAGGTTACTGTAAATTCAGGCCATACACAATGTCCCATGAGCTGAGGCCTAGTCAGGAAAATCAAGTTAATGAGGCCTTACTGTCAATTCAGGCCATACACAATGTCCCATGAGCTGAGGCCTAGTCGGGGAAATCAAGTTAATGAAGCCTTACTGTCAATTCAGAGGTTAAACAGCATCCCATTAAGTGAGGCCTAGTCAGGGAAATCAAGTAAATGAAGCCTTACTGTCAATTTTGGGCGTGGTTTGTGATTTGTAGGGGTGTAAATTTTCTGTGGGATGTGAATTGGGCGTTTGTGTTGGTGACTGCCTCAGGCCTTTGCCTTATCCTCCTCTGACAGTTTATTATGGGTCGGAATGTTCATGTTGGCTGGCCAATAGAGGCGTTATGCAAATACTCCCTCACTGGCAACCAATCATGTTGTCAGAATGTAGAGGCCGGGAGATTCGTTGGCGTCCGCAGAGGATGCTGGGAAATGTAGGGTTTTTGTATTGTTGTTTTGGGGGCCTTCTAGGTTTGGGGGGGAAAAGTTTCTTTGCTAAAAACCTACCTTGCCTGAGGCCTCGTTCGACGACGGGACCTCCTTTATATAATAGATGGAAACTAGCTGTTAGTGCGATGCTCTTTATCACCCATGCAGGTGCAGAGAGTTTGTTAACTGCAATCTGCTGAAAATAAATAGATGATAGTGAAGTAATGACAGTGGAGGGAAGGTGAAGAAGGGTGAGTAATATCTTTAGCCTTCTCTGCCAAAGAATGCTGATACCTCACCAAACTATAAGCCCCAGGAGTCCATAGCATTATGGACTAGATCAATAGATAAATCCTACACTGTAGACCAAACTAGATCAATCCTACACTGTAGATCAGTGTTTCCCAACCAGTGTGTCGTGGCACACTAGTGTACTGTGAGCGATCATCAGGTGTGCCGTGGGAAATGGGAACCTCCAATACGCTTTCTTCCCCCTCCTGCCGAACACTTTTTCTTCTCCACTCGGGCTCCCTTCTTCCCAGCCTCGCTCTGCTCGCTTTGCCTCGCTTTGCTCTGGGGCGAGTCTACGCAGTAGCACCTGCACGGGTCACGTCTTCCTCCCTCCCCTCCTGAACACGCTCACGCTGCCCCCTCCGATCAAAATGGCGGCAGAAGCGGCAGTGTAGAAGAAGAAGTAAGTGTTTGGCAGGAGGGGGAAGAAAGGGCACGAAGGGGAAGGGAGAGGAAGAGGTCTCTGTCAAAAGCTGGCATGGGCAAACTTGGACCTTCCAGGTGTTCTGGACTCAAACTCCCACCATTCCTAGCAGCCTCAGGCCTCAGTCCCTTTTCTTTTTTCCCCCTCAGCCACTTAAGCAGGAAAGGGCCTCAGGCTGTTAGGAATGGTGGGAGTTGGAGTCCAAAGCACCCAGAGGGCCCAAGTTTCCCCATGCCTGTTTTAGGGACCTTAAAGTGGTGAGCCTCCTTCCAACATTGTGATTCTGGATAGTAAACAAACAACAACATAACATAACATTGTTTGAGTCCACAGTGCTCTCTGAGTGTAGGTGAACTACAACTTCCAAACTCAAGGTCAATCCCCAAGCAAACCCTTTCTGGACTTTCTGTTGGTAATGAGAGTTCAATAGGCCAAGTTTGGTTCAATTCCATTGTTGCAAGAGTTCAGGATGCTCTTTGATTGTGTGTTAACTATAAATCCCAGAAACTGTAACTCCCAAATGTCAAGGTCTATTTTCCCCAAACTCCATCTGTGTTCACATTTGGGCATATTGAGTATTCATGCCAAGTTTGGTCCTGATCCAACATTGTTTGAGTCCACAGTGCTCTCTGGATATAGGTGAACTACAACTCCAAAGCCCAAGGTCAATGCCCACCAAACTCTTATAGTATTTTCTCTTGGTTATGGGAGTTCTGTGTGGGAAGTTTGTGTCTTTCTGCCATTCCTGCCAGGATATCTATGTTGTGTTCATCGAAACAGCTGAGTGTATAAATACATTTAAAAACATATTACCTATATGTATTACTGTGTTAGAGTGTCATTTTGTGTCATTTTGGTTGGTGGTGTGCCCCAGGATTTTGTAAATGTAAAAAATGTGCCGCGGCTCAGAAAAGGTTGAAAAACACTGCTATAGATGCATCCCCCACCTATCAGGGGAAGGGAATCACCAGATGAACCAATTAAAAGACTGACATTGCATTCTGGCTCTGATTGGCTGGCTAGTTACAAATAAGCAGAGTATTGCTCCTCAATACTACTGATTTCTTGCAGATGTGTAGAAGCAATATCGGTTGTAAAGGTAATTTTGGGGAGTGGTGTGTTTAATAAATATTCCACGCTCCTTTCTAATGCTTTGTATATTTTCTATGATAGGAAAATTGTGGTGTTTTTTTTCCCTTGCGGCTAGTTAGTAATTAAAGTCAATTTGGCTCATGTAGCTTATCTTTGTTTAGCAAGTTACCGTATATAACCGAGTATAATTGAATTTTTCAGCCCCCTTTTTTAGGCTGTAAAAGCCCCCCATGGCTTATACATGAGTCAGTTATTTATTATTTTACTCTGTTGTTATCATTATTATTTATTACATTTATTTTCCTCTATTATTATTACATTTACGTTATTTTACTCTATTATTTTCATTACATTTATTAATTTACTCTATTACCTTTATTATTTTATTCTATGGTTATTATGTTTATTCTTGTACTCTATTATAATTATTACATTTATTATTTTACTCTTATTACAGTTATTATTTTACTCTTTATTATTATATTTATTATTTTACTATTATTATTACATTTATTATTTTACTATTATTATTATACATTTATTATTTTTATCTGGAGTGCCTTGTAAGCCGGCCCAAGTCCCTTCGGGGAGATGTTGGCAGGATATAAAGAAAGTCTATTATTATTATTTATTGTTATTTATTACATTTATTTTCCTCTATTATTATTACATTTACATTATTTTACTCTATTATTTTCATTACATTTATTATTTTAATCTATTCATTACTTTTATTATTGTATTCTATTGTTATGTTTATTCTTGTACTCTATTATAATTATTACATTTATTATTTTACTCTTTATTATATTTATTATTTTACTATTATTATTATTACATTTCTTATTTTACTCTTTATTATTATATTTATTATTTAACTATTATTATTATTACATTTATTATTTTACTCTACCTTTATTATTTTATTCTATGGTTATGTTTATTCTTGTACTCCATTATTATAATTTTTACATTTATTATTTTACTCTTATTACATTTATTATTTTACTCTTTATTATTATATTTATTATAACATTTATTATTTTACTTTTTTATTACATTTATTATTTTACTATTGTTATAATACGTTTATTATTTTTATTTGGAGTCCCTTCGGGGAGATGTTGACGGGATATAAATAAAGTCTATTATTATTATTTATTGATATTTATTACATGTATTATTTTCCTCTTGCTATTTTACTCTATTATTATTATAATACTGTTATTATTACATTTCCATTATTTTACTCTGTTGTTATTATTATAATATTTATTAATTTACTCTATTATTATTGGAAGGATACGTAAGCACGTTTACATTGAAGAAGGTTAGAATCATGGTTTAATCAGAGTTGAACAGTCTTATCTGAAATTACAGTTTTATGTAAATATTCAAAACCATTTAACCTGATGCATCAATTAATGTCATTTTATTGGTATCTATTTTTAATTTGAAATTTCCTAGTAGCTGCTGCATTTTCCACCCTTGGCTTGTACTTGAGTCAATACTTTTTCCCAGTTTTTTTGGTGGTAAAATGAGGTGCCTCAGCTTATGTTCGGGTCGGCTTGTATTCAAGTATATACGGTACATAAAAAATTAAGAAATGTCCAGCTGGTAATACACAAAAATGAACTGTAGGTTGTTCTAGAAGCTCTTCTTAACCTGTTAGTTTTCAATATACTTGAATAGGAAATGTTTCTTACTGCTTGATCCCACACAGCTGGGATCCTGTCTGGAAGCCTTGAAACTTCTAGTAAGTATATTAATAAACAGCAGGTGGCGCTAGTGCCTTGCTTTTGATATGCTCTTGCTAAGGCAGTGGCTCTCAACCTTCCTAATGCCGCGACCCCTTAATACAGTTCTGCGTGTTGTGGTGACCCCCAAACATAACATTATTTTAATTCCTACTTCATAACTGTCATTTTGCTACTGTTATGACTCGTCATATAAATACCTGATCTGCAGGATGTATTTTCATTCACTGGACCTCATTTGGCACAAATACCCGATACGCCCAAATTTTTATTTTTTTAAAAATATCATCTTTATTGATTTTGTACATATAGTTAGACCAAGACATCACAGAAAGACTATTGACAAACCACACTAAGGACACTACTAACATAACACTCTAAAAGACATACAGTATGACATTACACGAGTACTTCCAACCCGCAGGCCCACCTTCTGTAACACCCTATATTGTGTTACCTATGTTATCCTCTACTTGTCTACATTGTGTATAACCGGTGCCCAATAACTAAGCATCCTTACTTTCTAGAGAGAGAAAAAATTTCACAGATTGTCATTTAACTCGACTTCTGCCCACGCGTCATGATTTTTCTGCTTTAAAAACGTCACCACCTTGGACCAGTCTGTTCTCTTAAGTATATTTCCTTGAGATAACTTCTGCGTTAAGATGTCCATCTTCATAATTTCGAAAAGTTTAGCCGACCAGTCTTTTATATCCGGAATGTTGTCCGTTTTCCAATTCTTTGCCAGTGTCAGCCTGGCTGCTGAAATACAATACACAAAGATATTTTCTAGATTTCTATCAATATCAAAGTCCAATAAGCCCAGTAAAAGATATTCAGGTTTTAGTTGGAACTTTAGCTCTAACATATTTGATATAACTTTATGCAACTTAGACCAGAAAGTTTGTACTCTTCTACAGTTCCACCATAGGTTACATTTCCAACAGCTGGGGCTATAGTTTTTGTTGTAGCAAGCAATTTTTTGCGGGGTAAGATACCACCTATGAAATATTTTTTATATTTTAGCTCATAAGAGTAGGTGTATCTCCAGTGAGTTTTCCATAGCCTTTCCCATAGAGCTAAGGGAACTTCACGGCCCATCTTATCATACAGGTTTTTATAACCTCCTGTTCTGAATTTATTTCTAAGAGTTTAGCATAGAGTAATGTTATCTTTTTGGACTTTTTTCAATAGTATTTTATCCCAAAATTGTTGTTTTTTCTCGAATCCCAAAATCTTATCCTTGTTATAGATCAGTGCTGTCCAACTTCTAACCGGCCAAGGGCCGGATTCCAGGTCACTGATGACCTGGGGGGCCGCCCCTGGCCACGCCCCGCCCCGGCCCCGGCCCTGCCCCCTGCTGCCAGGAAGCTTTGGGAGAGAGGGAGGAGCCACGGGGCACCCCTCCATTCCAAGGCATCCTAGCCGCAGATGATGCTGGCGGTTTCGCCGGCTTCAGCTGCTGCCGGGATGCCTTGGAAGGGAGAGAGGCGCCGCCGGGGGACCCCCCTCCCTTTCAAAGCATCGCGCCAGCCGCGGAAGCCGGCGCTGGCTTCAGCCGCTGCTGCGATGCCTTGCAAGGGAGGGAGGCGCCGCCGGGGGACCCCCCTCCCTTGCAAAGCATCGCGGCATCCGCGGAAACCGGCCCTCGCTTCAGCCGCTGCTGCGATGCCTTGCAAGGGAGGGAGGCACCTCCAGGGGACCCCCCCTCCCTTGCAAAGCATCGCGGCAGCCACGGAAGCCGGCGCTGGCTTCAGCCGCTACTGCGATGCCTTGCAAGGGAGGGAGGCACCGCCGGGGGACCCCCCCCCTTGCAAAGCATCGCGGCAGCCGCGGAAGCCAGCGCTGGCTTCAGCCGCTACTGCGATGCCTTGCAAGGGAGGGAGGCGCCACCGGGGGGACCCCCCCCGGCCGGGGGGCCTAGCGGGGGCCGTGTCCAACAGGCTGGGGGCCATGTACAGCCCCCCGGGCTGCCAGTTGGACAGCCCTGTTATAGATCTCCCTGAGTTGTAGGTAGTGTAGCCAATTCATGGACCCGTCGAGTTCCCTCAGCTCCACAAAATCCTTCAGTTGCCATTCATTATTCCTTTCCTTAAGTATATCACCATATTTCAGCCAATCGTTCCTGCCATATTGTCTTCGGAAGAAGGCCTCTTGGGGGGAAATCCACATGGAGGTCTTGGGGCATAGGCGTCCTTTATATTTGAGCCAAATTTTCAGTAATGACCTTCGTATGGGGTGATTTCTAAAGTTTTTAAATCTATTTTGACTCTTTCATAACACATATAGCTGTGCCATCCATCCCACCCTAAGTTCGTCTCCCTCTATCGCGATAAGTGTTTTGTGCTTCAAATTTGCCCAATCACATACCCAATCCAGGGCACATGCCTCGTGGTATGTTTGCAAATCCGGTACACCAAGTCCACCCCTGTTTTTGGCATCAATCATATTTGCCCATTTTATCTCCAGATAAGCCTTGTTAGGTCCTTTCTCCAGCTGGCAAAGAGTTTGTCATTTGTTAAAATGGGCAAATTTTGAAACAAAAACAGCATCTTGGGGAGAATGTTCATTTTAATTAATGATATCCTTCCAAGCATGGAGAGGTTAAGATGCTTCCATTTTTCCATATTTTTCCTGATTTCTTTCCATGTTATTTCATAATTATTTTTTACAAGGTTTATATTATTGGGGGTCAGTGTGATACCTACTGTGTTTCCCCGAAAGTAAGACAGCGTCTTACTTTCTTTTGACCCCCAAAATCCCCACTACGGCTTACTTTCGGGGTACGTCTTATATTGGGCGACGGTACCCCGAAAGTAAGACAAAGTAAGATTTTACTGGGGCGGCATGGCGTGGCCGTGGCTGCTGTGCGACGAGAGGCTCCCAGAGGGGCTCAAAAGGGGCCCGGAATCCTCCTCCTCTTCCTCCTCTTCCTCCCAGTGGCGCCTTCCATCCTCCTCCTCTTCCTCCTCTTCCTCCCAGCGGCGCCTTCTCCCTCTCGCCGGTTCCGCCCCCCTCCCTTCAGTGAAGGGAGGAGGGGCGGAGCTGCCGCCGGCGAGAGGGAAGAAGGCGCCGGCGGAAGTCCCGCCTGCAGGGCGACTCAGGCGCTTTTCCCCGCCGCCCCGCTCGTGTTTGGAGCGCGGGCGAGCGGGGCGCCGGCGGGGAAAGACACCTGAGTCCCCCTGCAGGCGGGACTTCCGCCAGCGCCTTCTCCCTCTTGCCGGTTCCGTCCCCCTCCCGTCACTGAAGGGAGGAGGGGTGGAGCTGCCGCCGGCCGCCGCCTCGCTTGCCCTCGCTTTCCCCGCCGCCGCCTCGCTTGCCCACGCTCCAAACACGAGTGGGGCGAGCGGGGCGGCGGCGCGCCTGAGTCGCCCTGCAGGCGGGACTTCCGCCGGCGCCTTCTTCCCTCTCGCCGGCGGCGGCTCCGCCCCTCCTCCCTTCACTGAAGGGAGGGGGGCGGAACCGGCGAGAGGGAGAAGGCGCCGCTGGGAGGAAGAGGAGGAAGAGGAGGAGGATGGAAGGCGCCGCTGGAAGGAAGAGGAGGAAGAGGAGGAGGATTCCGGGCCCCTTTTGAGCCCCTCTGGGAGCCTCTCGTCGCACAGCCACGAAGCCACGCCATGCCGCCCGAGGTACGTCTTACTTTCGGGGTACGGCTTATATAAGCCGACCCCTCTGACACCCCCGATACGTCTTACAATCGGGGGTGTCATACTTTCGGGGAAACACGGTAGGTATTTTATTTTATTCGTAATTTCTATACCTGTCTTTCTCTCAATTTCTTCTTTCTCCTTTGAGGCAGGCATGTAGCCAGGGGGGGGGGCTAAGGGGGGCTTCAGCCCCCCGAAATTCTTAGGGTGGTCCGTGAAAAGGCCTTACTGGTACATTATTTAAACTGTTATGTTTATTCATATCATGATCTGATCACCATGCTCATTATATCCCACCTTCATGGGGTTATTGGGATAACAATACAAAAGGTTTGCTAGGGTAGACCCTCTTCCACCCAGTCTCAGCCCCGAACCAAACTCAGCTCCCCCGAATCAAAATCCTGGCTACGGCCCTGTTTTGAGGAATATTTTTGTCAGTATCTTGGTTTTACTTTTATTTAACTTGAATCCCATTGCTTCCCCGTAGATTTCCATTTTACTTAACCATTTGTTAATATTTTCTAGGGGGGTTTTCGATTATACAGACAAGGTCGTCCGCAAATGCTCTAATTTTCAAAGATTCTTTATTTATCTTCAGCCCCTTCAGATCTCCATCTTGACGTATATCATTTATTAATAGTTCTAGAGCAGGGGTGCTCAGAATGGTGATCGGGATCACCAGGGTGATCTTCGGGCCTCATCCTGGTGATCTTCAAGCCCCTGACCTGGTTTTTTGCTGTTGGTCCTCTTCACGTGCCCCTGCACGCTGCAAAGAAGTCCTCCGTCGTTGCTCCTCCCTGCTCCCTGCTCGCGCTCCGCCTCCAAAAGCTCCAGAGTCCAAGAGGCAGAATGGGCCCCCTCTTTTGGATTCCTCCTCCTCCCTCCGTCCTTCTCCAGCCACTCAGAGTCATAGGAGACCAAAGGGGGCGGGCCTGGATGACGCGATGCATGGCTGGCCCCTCGCAAGATGAGCAGAAGCGCCCATTCTGCCCCTCGGACTTCTCGTGAGCTCTTGAGGCGGCACGCATGCTGGCGGCGTGGAAATAGCAACAACGGAGGAGAGGAAGAAGGACGCTTTGGGGTCATTTCCTTACCACATCTCAAAGGTCGGTCTTTTTACTTTGGGGTGGGTGCTTGATTGTTCTGTGGCATGTCTCTTTGTTTATTTTTAATGTTTAAAAATGGCCTTTTAGCTCAAAGCCTCTCTGCTTGCTTTGTTCCTTGAGAAATATATGTTGGGGAATATGGAAATGTGGGAGAAATGGGATGGTTGGATGTATTTTTGCATGCCCCTTTGTTTACCTTGCTGAGTATTAAATGGCCGTGCAGTTCAACAGCCTCTCTTCTTACTTTCTGGCTGATAATATGTGTGGTAATATGGCAGTGTGGGAGAAATGGGGTGGTTGGATGTATTTTTGCATGCCCCTTTGTTTACCTTGCTGAGTATTAAATGGCCGTGCAGTTCATCAGCCTCTCTTCTTACTTTCTGGCTGATAATATGTGTGGTAATATGGCAGTGTGGGAGAAATGGGGTGGTTGGATGTATTTTTGCATGCCCCTTTGTTTACCTTGCTGAGTATTAAATGGCCTTGCAGTTCAACAGCCTCTCTTCTTACTTTCTGGCTGATAATATGTGTGGTAATATGGCAGTGTGGGAGAAATGGGGTGGTTGGATGTATTTTTGCATTCCCCTTCGTTTACCTTGCTGAGTATTAAATGGCCTTGCAGTTCAACAGCCTCTTCTCTACTTTCTGGCTGATAATATGTGTAGTAATATGGCAGCGTGGGAGAAATGGGGTGGTTGGATGTATTTTTATTCTCTGTTTTATATTGTTGTTATTAAATTGAAATGTTGATGTTTTATAACTTCATTTTATGTCAACTGCCCCGAGCCTGCTGGAAGGAGCGGTACATAAAAATGAATAATAAATATAAATAAATAAATAAGAAAATAGTTATACGTTTTACATTTCTGGGTAGGTGATCTTTGGGACTTGGTTTTTTAATCAGTAGCTCCCATGCTGAAAAAGTGTGAGCACCCCTGTTCTAGAGCTAAAATAAATAGTTGGGGGAAAGCGGACAACCTTGCCTGGTACCCTTCTCAATAGGGAATGTCTTTGTTTCAGCCCCATTAATTAGTAACCTAGCCTGTTGTCGGGAATAAATTGACTGGATCGCATTGCAAAAATGAAACCCTAGATCTAGTTCTCTGGTCAGTAGAGTTATAAAGTCCCAGTTGACTCGGTCAAAGGCCTTCTCTGCATCGCCCAAATTTGAATACCGGTGGGGTTGGGGAGGATTGATTTTGTCATTTGGGAGTTGTAGTTCAGTGTTTTTCAACCTTTTTTGATCCACAGCACATTTTTTACATTTACAAAATCCTGGGGCACACCACCAACCAAAATGACACAAAATGACACTCAAACACAGTCATACATATAGTTAATATGTTTCTAAATGTATGTATACACTCAGTGTGAATCCTGGGCCGGTTTCGATGCACACAACATAGATATCCCGGCAGGAATGGCAGAAAGACACCAACTTCCCACACAGAACTCCCATAACCAAGAGAAAATACTATAAGAGTTTGGTGGGCATTGACCTTGAGTTTTGGAGTTGTAGTTCACCTACATCCAGAGAGCACTGTGGACTCAAACAATGTTGGATCAGAACCAAACTTGGCATGAATACTCAATATGCCCCAATGTGAACACATGTGGAGTTTGGGGAAAATAGACCTTGACATTTGGGAGTTACAGTTTCTGGAATTTATAGTTAACACACAATCAAAGAGCATCCTGAATTCTTGCAACAATGGAATTGAACCAAACTTGGCATATTGAACTCTCATTACCAACAGAAAGTACTGAAAGGGTTTGCTTGGGAATTGACCTTGAGTTTGGAAGTTGTAGTTCACCTACACCCAGAGAGCACTGTGGACTCAAACAATGTTATGTTATGTTGTTGTTTGTTTTCTATCCAGAATCACAATGTTGGAAGGAGGCTCGCCACTTTAAGGTCCCTAAAACAGGCATGGGAAAACTTTGGCCCTCTGGGTGCCTTGGACTTCAACTCCCACCATTCCTAACAGCCTGAGGCCCTTTCCTGCTTAAATAGCTGGGGGAGTAAAAGGGCCTGAGTCTGCTAGGAATGGTGGGAAGTCTCTGACACGGAGTGTGGTGGAGGCTCCTTCTTTGGAGGCTTTTAAACAGAGGCTGGATGGCCATCTGTCGGGGGTGCTTTGAATGCAATTTTCCTGCTTCTTGGCAGTGGGTTGGACTGGATGGCCCACGAGATCTCCTCCAACTCTAGGATTCTGAACTCCACCAACAATGGAGTTGAACCAAACTTGGCACACAGAACTCCCAATGCGAAGAGGAAACACTGGTAGGGTTTGGTGGGGCTAGACCTTGAGTTTTGGAGTGGTAGTTCACCTACATCCAGAGAGCACTGTGGACTCAAGCAATGACAGATCTAGACCAGGGCTGCTCAGGAAGTCTATCGTGATCGACCAGTCGATCCCGGGACCGAAGGAGGTCGATCGCAGCCAGATGGGGCGCTTCACAGAGGGGGCGGAGCCAGGCCGCACCAAGCCCTGCCCTTCGGCACTGCCAGCAGCTGCTTCAGCCTTGAGGAGGGCAGGGCCAAGCCAGCCTTGTGCTAGCTATGTCACCACTGGCTTGGCATTGCCATCCTCAAGCCTGGAGAAGCTGTTGGGAGCTCCAAAGCCAGAGGGGAGGGGGCGCGGCTTGATGCGGCCTGGCTCCGCCCCCTCTGGCTTCTGCTCTACCAGCAGCTTCTCCAGGCTTGACTATGGCAGTGCCAATCAGAGTCCTTTATGCAAATAATCCCATAGTGGCAACCTATCGAAACGCTGTCGCATATTCCTTGGCACCTCCCAGAAAATGAACATTCCATTTCCAACCGAAAAAAAAGTCATTTGGCTAACTCAACCATGCAGGTGCATTCTGTTTTGCTGGCCAATCAGAGTCCTTTATGCAAATTGTCTCTCAGTGGCAACCAATGCCCTCTGTCTGGTGCCTTAGAGTGTTGGAGTTCTGAGGCTGGCCAATCAGAGTCCTTTATGCAAATAATCTGGTGCCTTAGCGTGTCGGAGTTCTGAGGCTGGCCAATCAGTGTCCTTTATGCAAATAATCCCACAGTGGCAGCCAATCGAAACGCTGGCACATATTCCTCACTCCGCACCACCGTACCGCCGCAAACACTGAGTTTTATTATATACATAGATAGATAGATAGATTTTATTTATTTATTTATTTATTCGAACTTTTATAACCGCCACTCCCCGTAGGCTCGGAGCGGTTCAACAAGCTGAATAACATAACAATAGGTGACGAACAAGACAATACAACATTTAGAGCGGGACAGGGGGAAAGGGTAACAGAGACAAGGCTCGGGATATGGCAGGAATGTTCTGGGGCCTAGGCTGACCCCACCCAGCCGTCAAAGGGTGGAAGCCTGGGGAGTCTTGAGAACTCCCTCATCTGGCCACAGGAAAAAAGTGCGGACCAGCTTCCTCCGTCCCACAGTCTGGCAGAAGGGGCCAGACATGTTCAAGAAGTGTTATTCGTCGGCCTCGGGTGTGACCGGTGACGACACTCGACGCCTGAGCCCCAAAATGGACCAGCTGCAGCAGCAATGGACCAGCTGCAGACATTCTTGGATGATGCAACCTGGCTTGACCCCTTCCAGTCCGGCTTCCGTTCGGGCCATGGGACAGAGACCGTCCTGGTCTCCCTCACAGACCTACTCTGCTGCCACTTGGACCGAGGTGGATCGGCGCTGCTCGTGTTATTGGACCTCACGGCAGCGTTTGATACTGTCGATTACCAACTTTTGACACACCGCCTGGCGGTGGCGGGGGTGAGGGGGACAGCCCTCAACTGGCTGTCCTCCTTCCTCCAAAACCGCCTGCAGCGAGTGAAGTGGGGAGGGGTGGTCTCCGAGGGCTCCCCTCTTCTTTGCGGGGTCCCTCAGGGGGCCATTCTCTCCCCGCTGTTATTTAACATCTATATGCGACCACTCGCCCAACTGGTACGGGAGTTTTGGGCTGGAGTGCCATCAGTACGCTGATGACACCCAGCTCATTCTGAGGATGGACCCCGGGGTGGAATCTGTACCCGATAATTTCCATCTCTGCCTTGAAGCCGTGACTTGATGGCTGCAAGCCAGTAAGTTGAAGGTGAACCCGGCGAAGACGGAGATCTTGTGGCTGGGCCGCCCGGGGGGAGTAGAGACCCAGCTGCCGACGTTTGATGGTGTGGCACTTCGCCCACAGCCCCTAGTTAAGAGCCTTGGGGTCCAGCTGGACACCCAACTGTCGATGGAAGCAGATCGCCTGCGCTTGCAAGACAGCGTTCTACCATCTGCGGCAGGCGAAACGGCTGGCTCCTTACCTTCTCCCGCAGCGACCTGGCCACGGTGATCCAAGCCACGGTCATCTCGAGGCTCGATTACTGTAATGCGCTATACATTGGCCTACCCTTGTCGATGATCCGGAAAACTTAAGCTGCTGCAGAACGCAGCAGCGCCTGCTGTCGGGAGCTCCAAGATCTGCGCATGTGACTCCACTCCTGCGTGCACTGCACTGGCTTCCCATTGAATTCGGATCTCCTTCAAGGTGTTAGTTCTAACTTTCAAGGCCTTATATGGCTTGGGGGCCAGTGTACCTGAGGGAGCGTCTTACCCCATATAAACCCAGAAGATCACTGCGTTCAGAGGGGCTCAATCTACTAGAAGTCCCTAGTATTAAGATCTGTAGGCTGTCGAGCACCCGGCAGAGAGCATTTACAGTGGCCGCTCCGATCCTCTGGAATTCTCTACCGGAGGAGATACGAGCACTACGGGGCTTGCTGGCCTTCCGCAAGTCGGTGAAGACTTGGTTATATAGGCAGGCATTTGGTTCCAACTGATGCCTCCTATAGCTCGCCAGCGGCCATCATACCGTTTTGCCATGTATTGTCTGTACATTATTGCTGCCGGGGTTATTGTGGGGAGTGGGGCCTTTGGGTATTCGTTTTTATCTGTATTGATGTTTTACTGATTTTACTGATTTTACTGATTATGTTGTAAACCGCTCTGGGCTCCGGAGAGAGCGGTCTACCAAATCGAATTTATAAATAAATAAATAAATAAATAAAAGGTCCTAGGGCGAAAAGATCGTCTGGACCTGGGCTCGGGGGCGGAGGGCCTCTTCCCTCCCAGGTCCCTGGCCGAGCATGTGGAGAGACCGGGGGGTCGACGGCCCCGGCATCGGTGGTCTCTGAACGAGTCGTAGGGGAAGGGGCTGGTGCTCCCTGGCCTACGACAGCGCCTCCTCCGGCGGCCATGTGGTTTCCTCTGCGAGGCACCTCCGGGGATTGAGGCCCCTAAAGGGGGGCGTCTGCTCGCTGCGTTGCCCCCTAAGTCGGCAACCCCCAAAATTGTCTCTCCGTGAACAGGGCCACCGATCTTACCCTGGTCACCAGCAGGTGACGGGACAGATGGTGATCCAGGCGGAGTTTTGGGGGCCGCTAGCAGCAGCGGCAAGCCCGTGACGAGGCCGGGCCCCAGGGGCCTTTGCCAGCACCCGGGAGACGCTGAGGTCCTCCAGTGTCTCTGGCCGAGCCCTCAGCAGCGGTGGTTGCTCCGAGTCGGAAAGGGGTGGGGTCAAGGTGCCCAGCATGGGCGAGGGGGGCGGGGCAAGAGACGCCGAGCAGTTCGGGCTAGGCGCCATCTTGGTGGGCTCGGCCACCGCCCTCTCCTCCCAGCCAGGGGGAGTCCCGCGCCCCAATGCTCTCCAGGGGCTCCACCACAGGCCCGGTGCAGCTCCTGTCGCAGCTTCAGCTCCAGATGGGGGCCTCTCTCCAAGGAGATTAGAATAGGATAGATAAAGACCGTGATTCACTTTACATTAGAAAAATATCAGCATTGCCTGTGTCTCAGATTGTCCCTCTTGGGTTTATTAGACCTTAATAAAGATCAACCCGGCGAAAACGGAGATCCTCTGGCCCGGCCGACCCGACCCCCACTCTCCACTACCACCCTTTGAGGGCGAGCCCTTGTCCGTAGCCCCGGAGGTAAAGAGCTTAGGAGTACTCTTGGACGAGAAACTGACGATGGAGGCTCAGATCCAGGCCGCTGCCAAGGGTGCCTTCTTTCACCTCCATAGGGCCCGACGGTTGGCCCCTATCTACCACCAGAGGCGCTGAGGACGGTGATTCATGCCACCGTGGTCTCCCGTCTTGACTACTGCAACGCCTTGTATGTGGGCCTACCGTTGGCCACGACTCGGAGGTTGAGACTCATCCAGAATGCAGCGGCCAGACTCATCTCCGGGGCATCGGCCAGGAGCCATATTTCACCAATTTTAAAAGATCTTCACTGGTTACCCATTGAGCTTAGAGCGATCTACAAACTCATGGTGATAACCTTCAAAGCTCTGGCAAAAAATGGGACCAGCCTACCTGGGTGATCAGCTGACAGACCAACGCTGCGAAAGACCCGCACGCTGTAATAAATGGCGACCGGTTAGCTATCCCTGGGGTGAGAGGCCCGGCTGACAGAGACCCGTAGAAGAGCCTTCTCAGTGGCGGCCCCTACGATCTGGAACTCGCTCCCGCCTGCGCTCAGGGCCACACTGGCCCCGGCCAGATTTTTGGCTGGCCTGAAAACCTGGCTCTTCCGCCAGGCTTTCGGGGACTGAACTGGATGGATGGCAGAGCCTTCTACGGCTCATATCTGCTGTTTTAACTGATGTATCTGTGTTTTTAAAGGATGTAAGTCGCCCGGAGCACCATTGGTGGAGGGCGACTCACAAGTAATAAAGTATTATTATTATTATTATTATTATATAGTAGGCAAGACTATCCCTAGCAGCAGTGAGTAGACTAAGGGTGTGTTAAGAGGTGCACCATCTCCGTTCTTAACCAACTCTGTGTAACAAGGTGGTTTTTCTTTGTTGTCCAGCTTCTTCTTTGGACGGTACCTTCCCACCAATACAGAGATCGAGATGGCAAGCCGTTCTGTTGAGGAGCAAAGCTTACTCGCTCATCCAACTCCTGTTACAAATACTTTACCGCAGGCAAGTTCTTTTCCCGTCTAACTAATAGTGATGAGTTCCCCAGATTTACCTCTCCATGGATGGTTTTGTGGGTCGCTCTTTCCTCCTTCGCTGGAAAGGGAAGCAAAAAGCTCCTAATTCCATCATAATGATTTTGAATTTCTCTAACCAAGGATGCGATTTCTGAAGTCCGAGAGACCCGACACGATGCCGACCCTGTGGTTCACAACGGACTGGAGAGTCAAAGAGTCACCCGGACGCCTCTGCGGAGCCAGCAAAGGAAGCAGACCATGGAAGACAGGCTCCAAGTGTACTGCTACCTGCCCAAGAGGAGGGAGCCCCTTGGCTTCTATTTGTCCCGCTCGATCCCTTCCAAAGTGGATTGTTTCCGAAAGAAGAGGCCCGCGGAGGCCGGCCAGGACAAGTTGCAAAGGTATGGACTGCTTTTCTGCCCCAAAAGCATCTCATGGTGACAGTAAAATCCAGATTTGAATTTTTTTTATTTATTTTATTTACATCATTTTTACCCTGCTCTTCTCACCCCCGTAGGGGGCTCAGAGCGGCTAACAATGGCAACGATTCGCAATAAATTACAATTAAGATAACAAGATAAAAACATACAAATGCCATAGACCAGGGGTGCCCACATTTTTTCAGCATGCGAGCTACTTATAATAAAACCAAGTCAGAAAGATTTACCTACCTCCTCAAGGCTGGAGAAGCTGCTGGTAGAGCTGAAGCCAGGGGGGGGCGGAGCTTGGCATGGCCTGACTCCGCCCCTCTGGCTTCAGCTCTACCAGCAGCTTCTCCAGGCTTGAAGATAGCAATGCCAAGCCAGTGGTGGCATAGCTAGCACAAGGCTGGGTTGGCCCTGCCCTCCTCAAGGCTGGAGAAGCTGCTGGTAGAGCTAAAGCCGGGGGAGGGGGCGGGGCTTGCCGTGGCCTGGCTCTGCCCCCTCTGGCTGCAGCTCTACCAGCAGCTTCTCCAGGCTTGAGGATGGCAGTGCCAAGCCAGTGGTGGCATAGCTTGGCCCTGCCCTCCTCAAGGCTGGAGAAGCTGCTGGTAGAGCTGAAGCCAGGGAGGGGGCGGAGCTTGGCATGGCCTGACTCCGCCCCCTCTGGCTTCAGCTCTACCAGCAGCTTCTCCAGGCTTGAAGATGGCAATGCCAAGCCAGTGGTGTCATAGCTAGCACAAGGCTGGGTTGGCCCTGCCCTCCTCAAGGCTGGAGAAGCTGCTGGTAGAGCTAAAGCCGGGGAGGGGGCGGGGCTTGGCGCGGCCTGGCTCTGCCCCCTCTGGCTTCAGCTCTACCAGCAGCTTCTCCAGGCTTGAGGATGGCAGTGCCAAGCCAGTGGTGGCATAGCTAGCACAAGGCTAGCTTGGCCCTGCCCTCCTCAAGGCTGGAGAAGCTGCTGGTAGAGCTGTAGCCGAGAGGGGGCAGGGCTTGCCGTGGCCGGGGTCTGCCCCCTCTGGGGCAAGCTCTACCAGCAGCGTCTCCAGGCTTGAGGATGGCAGTGCCCAGCCAGTGGTGGCATAGCTAGCACAAGGCTGGCTTGGCCCTGCCCTCCTCAAGGCTGGAGAAGCTGCTGGTAGAGCTGAAGCCGGGGGAGGACGCAGGGCTTGCTGTGGCCTGGCTCTGCCCCCTCTGGGGCACGCTCTACCAGAAGCGTCTCCAGGCTTGAGGATGGCAGTGCCAAGCCAGTGGTGGCATAGCTAGCCCAAGGCTAGCTTGGCCCTGCCCTCCTCAAGGCTGGAGAAGCTGCTGGTAGAGCTGAAGCCGGGGAGGGGAGCGGGGCCACACTCCACCCCTTCCCGACCCTCACTCCGCTCACCTCAGCTTCTCTGCCAGCCTTCCCTCCCAGGGGTGCCCACACTTTAGCATGCGAGCTACTTTGATAACAACCAAATCGAAAAGATCTACCTGGCGCGTGCGCTCCCAACGCCACCTTCTCCTTGCACTGGGCTTTTTCCATTGGCGGAAGAAGCCCCTGCGCGGGGCTTCTTCCGTCAATGCGGCTTTAGTGGGCAGGCCCTGGCGCTCGTCTCTTGACACGGTGTGGTGACGTGACCGCCCATTGGTTGCTCCGGGGGGGCGAGCAAGGCAAGGCGCGCCCAGGGATAGGATGCGAGGCTGCGGGAGGGAGTGTGTGTGTGTGTGTGTGTGTTTCTGTGTGTGAGAGTGAGAAGGCCTCGCTGGAGGAGGATGGTCCCCGCAGTGGGGCTGCAGCTGACGACCGCGCCCTTGACGCCGGTGAGTAAAGCCTGGGCGGTGCCCCGCCTCGCACACCGCCCTGTCTCTCTCTCACCTCGGCGGTCCAGGCTTCACTCACCGGCTTCGAGGGCGCGCTTGTCAGCTGCAGCCTCACCGCGGGGACCATCCTCCTCCGGCAAGGCCTTCTCTTTCACACACACACACACACACCCTCCCTCCCGCAGCCTCGCATCCTATCCCTGCGCACGCCTTCGCCTTGCTCCCCCCCCCCCAGGAGCAACCAATGGGCGGTCACGTCACCACACCGTGTCAAGCGCCAGGGCCTGCCCACTAAAACTTCATTGGCGGAAGAAGTCCTGCGTGGGCGGAAGGTGGTGGCGGGAGCGCACGTGCATGGCGGAGGAGCACGCGCATGGCAGGAGCGCCCCATCCTGCTGGTGAGGCCCGAAGATCGATTAGTCCAGTGTTTCTCAACCTGGGGGTCGGGACCCCTGGAGGGGTCGTGAGGGGTGCTAGAGGGGTCGCCAATGACTATCAGAAAACATAGTATTTTTGTCAGTCATGGCGGTTCTGTGTGGGAAGTTTGACTCAATTCTATCATTGGTGGGGTTCAGAGTGCTCTTTGATTGTAGGTGAACTATAAATCCCAGCAATTAGAACTCCCAAATGTCAAGGTCTATTTTCCCCACCAGTGATTTGGGCATATTTAATATTCCAAGTTTGGTCCAGATTCATCATTGTTTGAGTCCACAGCGCTCTCTGTATGTAGGTGAACTACAACTTCAAAAACTCAAGGTCAATGTCCACCAAACCCTTCCAGTATTTTCTGTTGGTCATGTGTGGCAGGATTGGTCTAATTCCCCCATTGGTGGTGTTCGGAATGCTCTCTGATTGTAGGTGAACTATAACTCCCAGCAACTACAACTCCCAAATGACAAAATCAATCCCTCCACCCCACCTCACCAGTATTCATATTTGGGTGTATCGGGTATTTGTGCCAAATTTGGTCCAGAATATACATCCTGCATATCAGATATTTACATTACGATTCATAACAGTAGCAAAATTACAGTTATGAAGTAACAACAAAAATAATTTTATGGTTGGGGGTCACCACAGCATGAGGAACTGTATTAGGGGTCGCGGCATTAGGAAGGTTGAGAACCACTGGATTAGTCGATTGCGATCGACCAATTGAGCAGCCCTGTTATAAGCAGTCCCAAGGTCTTACCAATATGTATGGATTCTGGGAACTTGAGCTTATAATGGGGCATTGCAATGCTTAGAACATGGGATAACATAAACATATATCTATTTCTATCTATATATCTCGAGAGAGGGAGGAGGAGGAAAGGGTGTCAACCTGACAAACTGAATAAATGTTTCCTAATTACATATAATTTTTCCTTCGTCTCATCTGACCCCCAGTTAATATGAGAAAAAACCCCCCACACTTGCAGAGCTTTGAGTTAGCTGTGAATAAGCAAATTAATGAGTGCTAATGATGGTGCTGATCTGTCACAAAACCAATTAACACAGATCCAAATGTTGTTAAAATCCTTTTGGAGGGGTGAAGGGAATGAGCTGCTTATTTGGGTTGCTGTGAGTTTTCCGGGCTGTCTGGCCATGTTCCAGAAGCATTCTCTCCTGACGTTTTGCCCACATCTATGGCAGGCATCCTCAGAGGTTGAGAGGTCTGTTGGAAACTAGGCAAGTGGGGTTTATATATCTGTGGAATGATGTCCAGGGTGGGAGGAAGAACTCTTGCCTGCTTGAGGCAAGTGGGAATGTTGCCATTGGCCAGCTTGGTTAGCACTTAATGGTCTTGCAGCTTCAACGCCTCCAAACAAAGGATTCCCCCAGGCAGGAGGCAGCCAGGCTTCAAAGCTGCAAGTCTCCTAAGAAGGCATGTGCCCAAATCTCAGCAGGCAAGGTCATGCTCACAGACTCTGTGTGTGTGTGTGTGTGTGTATACAGTATATATATATACACACACACATACACACACACACACACAATTATTATTATATGTTTGTATGTATAATTATTTATGCACACAATTATTGGGCAGAGTTAATTCGTACTTGGGAGGAACTGGAAGATTATATAGTAACGTTAGAATCACACTTTCCAAAATCAAACTTAATTGTTACCGGATATTTTAATGCTCGCCTGGGTCCTGATAATCCAACCTTATTAGCCTCTAAGTTATGGCATATTGAGGATATGGATGACCACTTAAACAAGACTGATAGGAAATCTAAGGATAACAAGATCAACTTCGCAGGAACATGCTTAGCGCAGATGACAACAAGACTCGCCTTAAACATAATAAATGTTGAGACTCCCACAGATGGCTCACAGACACGCCAAGCTAGTAAAAGTATTTACAGTTTATTCAAACAAAAACATAGCCACAGTCCGGCATAAAAAAAACCACACCCAAAAAAGCCTATAAACAAAACAGAGAAGACGTCCGTCTTTCGTAGTCTTTGGTCTTTATCCCAGCTCGAAGTCTGTGTAATGCGAAGATCCATCCGAGAAGGAAAGGAGGAGTGCTTCTCAAATTCCAGGAGCTAAGTATACAAACAAACACATCAAAGCCCCCGCAACCCACAGCAACCCTCTTCCACCCATTATACAATACCAAAAAGAGACTGGCACTCACAGCAACACAGGAAATGATCAAACGAAACGCGGTAGTCACTAAACATAAAAACACACATTAAAGACCCAACCCCCCAACAAACAACAGTGTCAGCTAGAGCTGCCATAGCAGCTCCCAGAATCCAACATGAACACAGCCGAATACTCACAGCTCGCTGGGACTCCGGAACTAAGACACGAAGAATCAAGAGCACCAGATACAGGAACTAGCAACCCACCAGCAAAACCTTGGCCGACCGCAGAGTCCCAAATCCCCAGACCTTATTTTTATACCCTTACAACTCAGAGTCATCAGACTCCCCACCCAAATCTGCCTCAGTCCCCACAGCCCTGGGTGTGTTCCTCCAATCCTCCCACCTTTGCTGAACAGTTAAAGGACTCCAATCCGACTCAACATTCCCACTAGGCCAATCAGGATCACTTGAAAAGCCAAAAAATGAGCTTTCGCTGGACTCAGCATTTAACACATTCCTGACATCCTGCACCAATGCTGAGTCCAGCTCTGTATCACTCTCTTCTGAGGTTAACTCTGCTTCAAATCCCTCAAAAGTGTCATCACTAGTAGGCTCCCTAAGTATTTGTCGGACCTTTCTCCTTTGTTCTGCACCTTCCAAACTCACAACACTTGCAGCTCTCTTCCTCCCAGCTGCAGTAATTCTGCCCAAACCTCCCTCTTCAAGTGACATGTCCGACAAAGTATCCTCCTCCCTGTTACTACCTGTAGCAATTACAGGCTCAGCTTGCTCAACTACAACAATAAAAGGTGACCCTACATTTGAGAATTGTGCTGAATTTACCTATATATCAGGAAGTGGAAGCAGTGTGATAGATTATGTGTGAGTAGCAAATCATACCTATAAATATATAGAGAACTTCACCACAGTACCCAGAACAGAAAGTGACCACCTCCCAATCTCCTACACATTAGTGCTTCCTAATGTTGAACGTTTAAGCCCACAACACTATCTAGACAAATCCACTCTAGACATAAGACATAACAGACTTAAATGGGGCACAAAAAAGCGAAGCAGACCCCTAGCAACTTCAGACCACATGCTACTGGAGGAAATGGGAAAAATCATAGCAGAAACCAAAAATGCAGAGGAAGCAGTATCAAAATACACACAACTCGCCAATGAATGAATTGTCTCTGGGATAAATTTAGAAGGCAGATGTAGGATCCATAACCAAGGAGAAGGGGTCACAGACACACAGAAAGAATGCTCAAAGCTAAGAAAGAAGCTAAATCAAATACATCAATCTTATAGAGCAGAAAACTCCAGGAACCTCCCCAAAATGTACTATACCAGGGCTGTCCAACTGGCGGCCCTGGGGCCGTATATGGCCCCCCAGCCCCTTCCCTACGGCCCCAGCCTACCCTGGAATTTTTTTTTAAAAAAATTCGATCTCCTCCGGGGGGCTGGGTGACGTCAGGCGTGGCGCCAGCGCCGAGCCTGACGTCACCCAGCCCCCGCCCACTCCTTCCTCCTCCTCCATCTCGCTCCCCCGCGCACCAATCGGGAACGCCGTGGGGGAGGAGGGAGGGGAGGAGAAGGCGGGCCTAAAGGGGAGGAAGGGAAGCGCTTCCCTTCTTCCTCCATAGCCCGCCTCCTCGCCCGCCTCTCCCCGGTGCTCCGATCGGTGCGCCGGGGGAGAGGCGGACGGAGGAGGAGGCTGGCGTGACCCTTTAGCTGGAAGGGCGGCTGAGGAGGGCTCTCCTCAGCTTTGCCCTTCCAGCTAAGGGACACGCCAGCCTCGGAAGCGGGAAATCGCTGCTTCTGAGGCTGGCGTGTCCCTTTAACTGGAAGGGAACGCCGTGACCCTTTAGCTGGAAGGGCGAAGCTGAGGAGAGCTCTCCTCAGCTTCGCCTCTCCAGCTAAAACACGCCAGCCTCAGAAGCAGCGATTTCCCGCTTCCGAGGCTGGCGTGTTCCTTTAAGAGGAAGGGCAAAGCCAAGCAGAGCCCTCCTCAGCTTCGCCCTTCCAGCTAATGGGACACGCCAGCCTCGGAAGCGGGAAATCGCTGCTTCTGAGGCTGGCGTGTGCCTTTAGCTGGAAGGGCGAAGCTGAGGAGGAGGGTTCTCCTCGGCTTTGCCCTTCCTCTTACAGCTCAGCCGGGGCAGCAGAACCGGGAGAAATCGCCGGTTCTGCTGCCCTGGCTGTCACTTTAGGAGGGGAGGGAGGCGGGGGGCGGGCCGCTCCTGACGGCACGCTGACGTCACCACTTCTGACGTCACCACTTCTGACGTCCTGCACGGCCCGCCCCTTTTCGGCGGGGCTTGGTGACGTCAGCAAGCCTCGCCGAAAAGGGGCGGGCGTGCAGGACGCCGGCGTGGTGACGTCAGACGTGGTGACGTCAGCGCGCCGTCAGGAGCGGCCCGCCCCCTGCTTCGGCCCCCCAGGGCATCAGTGGCCAGGGCTCCGGCCCTTGGCCCAAAAGATGTTGGACAGCCCTGTACTATACTATCAAAAAACAATACAAAGCCATGCTAGTGAGAAACAAGAGGGAGAAAATAAACAGAAGATGGAATGCCCTGGTTGATGCTTCCCTAAATAACAACTCTAAGCAATTCTGGGCCCTGGTCACGGGAATGCTGGGATCTGGGAAAATATCTCCCAAATGCCATATACCAGCACAGGTGTGGGAAACATACTTCACTTTACTATATGGATCAAATGAAGAAACCATCAGACGGGAGGGGGAAGAAAATACCATCTCCATTGGTATCATAGACATACCACAATGGTCCCCTGTGACCAGTAGGGAGATAAAAAGTCTGATCTCATCACTTAAAAATGGCAAAGCCCCAGGGCCAGATCAAATAGGTGAATCCGGCAAAGACGGAGATCCTGTGGCTGGGTCCTCCGGGCTGTAGGGATGTTCAGCTTCCAACCCGTGACATTAGGTCCGTCGCCCTCTGTTAAGAGCTTAGGAGTAAACTTGGACCCCCTGTTGTCGATGGAGGCCCACGTCTCCAGCGTCAGCAGGGTAGCATTTTTCCATCTTCGCCAGGCGAGGAAGCTGGCCCCCTATTTGTCCCGGCGCGACTTAGTCACAGTGATCCAAGCCACGGTCATCTCGAGGCTGGACTACTGTAACGCTCTTTACATTGGCCTTCCTCTGTCGGTAATCCGGAGACTCAAGCTGGTGCAGAACGCTGCAGCGCGACTCCTGGCAGGGGTCCCGATTGGCCACCACACCACGCCAATCCTGCGTGAACTGACTGGCTCCCAATTGAATGCCGGATTGCCTTCAAAGTGTTAGTCCTGACTTTTAAGGCCTTACATGGTCTGGGGCCAGTGTACCTGCGGGACCGCCTTGTCCCATATCATCCCACCAGATCACTGCGCTCCGAAGAGCTAAACCTCCTGGTCATCCCAAATGTGAAGACCTACCATCTGTCCACAACCCGCCGGCGGGCTTTCGCTGTTGCAGCCCCTACCATGTGGAACGCACTGCCCGCCAGCATCCGTGCCACCCAGGGCCTCCTCCCGTTCAGGAGAGCAGTTAAGACATTGCTGTTCCAACAAGCCTTTGGAGTTAGCTAAACTTTAGCTCGCACCGCCTAGCTGTCAGCCCACTGCGACTCCATTTGTTGCTTCAACTGTTCTAATTGTAATTCCATCTTAATGGTATTACTGTGGTTTATGAGTTATCTGACAAGTGTATTTTACGAACTGTTGTAAGTCGCCCCGAGCCGTGGGGGGGGGGGGGCAGACAAATGTGAAATAATAAATAAATAAATAAATAATAAGTAAGATGTGGTGTACAAGGCAATCTCTCAAAACCAATAGCAGTAAATAGAGGGGTACGCCAGGGGTGCATCCTGGCCCCTATCCTGTTTAATCTATACCTGAACGACCTGGCCACTCATGTCTCACTACCAAATGGACATCCCCCTCCAATCTCATCCCCCAATATTCCCCTTTGGCTCTATGCAGATGATGCTGCCCTCATATCCTACACCAAGGTAGGACTCAAGCGAGTGCTGAGTGCATTCAACCAATACTGTGAGAAAGACCTGCTAAAGATCAACTATAGTAAAACCAAAATTATGATCTTCTCAAATAAGCGGGCCAGGCATAACTGGTACATAGGAAAGAACTTAATAGAACAAGTCTCCAGTTTTAAATATGTAGGGGTTACCTTTCAGGCCACAGCTTCCTGGGGATGCCACCAAAAAAATAGCTGTACAAAACGCTCTATCCAGTAGTAAAGCAATAATTTGCTTTTTCTATACCAAAGGTGGCCAGTATATCCCAGCTGCAACAAAGGTCTTCCAAGCAAAGGTAACAGCCCAATTACTATATGCAATTCCAGTATGGATCACAGGCTTCACATCTAAAGTAGAACAAGTTCAATCAGGGTTTCTCAGAAAACTATTTGCTGTCCCCAATTGCGTTCCATCTGCGGTCTTAAGATTGGAATCAGGAACAGCCTCTCTCGAATCACTAGCTTGGAGAAGGGCCCTAGGATACTGGATGGAGAGTATGTACAAAGGGCCGGAAGCGGGCTATACATATTTGATTCAAGAAGACCCCTTTAAATCCCACCGAATCAAAGCATTAAATCAGAAACTTAGGCAGATGGGCCTCTCAGAGAACATTCTGAGCAGTCTTGAGCATAAAAAGACAATGCAGACCATAGCACAGTCTTTCTCAACCAGTGTGCCGTGGCACACTAGTGTGCCGTGACAGACCTCCTGCTGTGCCGCGAGAAAAGCTCTCTGCCCCCCTTCCTCCCCCCCTTCCTGCCGAACTCCTGCTGCTTGGGGGAGGAGGAAGGGCCGGGCAGTGGCAAAGAAAAAGATAAAGGGACCGGGGCGCCGCCTCCTTCGGCTGTTTCCCAGCCAGCCTCCAATCCGCCATGACTCTCGCCACTCGCTGAAGCCGCGTGGAGGAGCCCCGCCCACTGAAGCCCGTTCACCGCTCATGCTCCTCCTCTGTAGGAGAGCTGAAACTGGAGGGAGGGGGCGGGGCATGGCGCGGCCTGTAGGTGAGCTGAAGTTAGGAGGAGGGGCGGGGCATGGTGCGGCCTGGCTCTGCCCCTTCCCCCAGCTTCGGCACTCCCAGCAGCTGCTCCAGCCTTGAGGGTACAGTGCCAAGCCAGCATTGTGCTGGCTCTGGCACCGCTGGCTTGGCACTGCCCCCTCAAGCCTGGAGCAGCTGCTGGGAGAGGTGAAGCCGGAGGTAGGGGGCGGGGCATGGCACAGCCTGGCTCCGCCCCTCCCGGCTTTGGCACTCCCAGCAGCTGCTCCCAGCAGGCCACCATCCCCCAACCGTTCTTTACTGTGTTAGAGTGTCATTTTGTGTCATTTTGGTTGGTGGTGTGCCTCCGGATTTTTTTAATGTTAAAAGTGTGCCGCGGCTCAAAAAAGGTTGGGAAACACTGCCTTAGCAGAACGAATCAGTGACATAGACAAACAGGCCTCAATGACTCTGGCATGCTCCACATGCTCTCCACTAAATTTAGGCCTAACATTTAATCCTTTGGGATGTGCCAAATACTTTGCAGCGGCAAAAAGCCGCAAGTGCTTCATTAATAACCTGTAAACACTAAGAGTGTAACAAAGAGTACTCAGAACACTTACTATTAATTGGCAATCAGTTCCTGTTTTAAATGATAAAGACAGTCATTCAACTGATAGCGAACTGTGACACTTGTTCTTATTAATCACTAGTTATTTGAGGAAGGCATTGTGTGCCAAGGTTGGTTCCTATTAGATGTGTATGTGGCTTGCAGTGGTCTCAGGAACTTAGTGAAGGTACTGCAAGTCCCATTGGCCATGGTCCATCCCCCTCCCAACAGCACAGGATGTAGAGTGGGTCATGAGGGCTTTGTGTGCCAAGTTTGGTCTTCATTAGTCATTGAATGAGGGTCGCAGCAGTCTTGGGAAGTGAGGGGAGGTACTTCAAGTCCCATCATTCGTGGTCCATCCTCCTCAATACTGCACCAGAATGTAGAATGAGTCATGGGGGCTCTGTGTGCCAAGTTTGGTCTTGATCAGTGTTTGGATGAGGTTGGCAATGGTCTGGTGAAATGAGTGGAGGTACTTCAAGTCCCATCATCCGTGGTCCGCCCTCCGAACTGCATCAGGACGTCCATTGGGTCATGGGGGCTTTTTGTGCCAAGTGTGGTCATGATTATGCACTGGATGAGGGTCGCAGCGGGCTTGGGAAGTGAATGGAGGTACTTGAAATCCCATCCTTCATGGCCCATCCTCCTCTAAACTGCAGTAGGATGGAGTGTGGGACATGGGGGTACTGTGTGCCAAGTTTGGTCTTGTGGTTCAGGGCCGCCTTGGTCTGTGGGGAATGAAGAGTTTGAAAGTACTACAAATCTCATAACCTGTGATGGTACTTCAAGTCCCATCATCCATGGTCCTCCCTACTCCAAACTGCAGTAGAATGAATCATGGGTCATAGGGGCTCAGTGTGCCAAGGTTGGTTACTGTTAATTCAGGCCATACACAATGTCCCATTAACTGAGGCCTAGTCAGGGAAATCAAGTTAATGAAGCCGTACTGTAAATTTTGGGCCTGGTTTGTGATTTGTAGGGGCTACAGTGTTTTCTGGGAAGTGAAGTGGGATGCAAATCCCATCATTCGTGGCCCATCCTGCCCTATACTCTCTTTTGGGGCCTGGCTATACACAATGTCCTATTAACTGAGGCCTAGTCAGGAAAAACAAGTTAATGAAGCCTTACTGTAAATTTTGGGCCTGGTCTGTCATTTGTAGGGGCTACAGTGTTTTCTGGGAAGTGAATTGGGATGCAAATCCCATCATTCGTGGGCCATCCTGCCCTAAACTCTCTTTTGGGGCCTGTAATGTTCTGGCCTGTTCTGCTGGTAACTGGTAACTTTAAAAGGCGGAATGGCAGGTAGCCATTTTCTAAAAGCTGAGGGGGAGGAGAAAACAGGATTCCATTTTGTTTTCACAGAGCCAAGTGGGGAGGGAATGTTGATGGTGCATTTTTTTCCCTCAGTGGGAAGAAATCCTGTTGTTTGAATGTAGAGGCCTGGATTCTGGGATGCTGGCTAATCTGTGGCTATCAATGCCCTCTGTCTGGTGCCTTAGAATTTTGGAGTGCCAAGGCTGGCCAATCAAAGGACTTTATGCAAATAGCTGGCACTTAGAATTTTGAAGTGCCAAGGCTGGCCAATCAAAGGACTTTATGCAAATAGCTGGCACTTAGAATTTTGGAGTGGCGAGGCTGGCCAATCAAAGGACTTTATGCAAATAGCTGGCACTTAGAATTTTGGAGTGGCGAGGCTGGCCAATCAAAGGACTTTATGCAAATAGCTGGCACTTAGAATTGTGGGGTGCCAAGGCTGGCCAATCAAAGGACTTTATGCAAATAGCTGGCACTTAGAATTGTGGGGTGCCAAGGCTGGCCAATCAAAGGACTTTATGCAAATAGCTGGCACTTAGAATTTTGAAGTGCCAAGGCTGGCCAATCAAAGGACTTTATGCAAATAGCTGCCACATATCGCTGTGGCCTGTGAAAGTGGCTGCCACATATCCGCCCTTCCGCCTTCCCGCCCTCCGCACACATACATACAAACATTCCGCTTTATAAAGGTATACAGATAACCCAAATGCGATGTTATTAATTTCTTAAATGTTGTATTCTATTGTTCTACTTTCACCTGACTTAGCCGATGGTTTGTTGACCGAAATAAAGGCTACTGACTGACTGACAATTATTGTGTGTGTGTTTGCACTTTCAAAGTGTACCTCCTCCGACTTACATACATGCAAACCCAAGGGCAGAGCCCACCTGCAGACCCTGCTATGGCCATACTGTGCGTCCCTCTCTGTATCATTCAGCTTTGGTCGTGATAATGTGATTTTGTGTGTTTGCACCCATGGAGAAGGACTCAGAATTGGGCCAAGTTTCATTGCTCTCCGTCCACAGGAAGTGGGTCGGGGGAAATCTTTCATGGACGCCCCTCAATAGATCCCTTTCCCATTGACTGGTTTCATGCCAGGTGTCCCACATCCTTTTTTTTTGTGTGTGTGTGCCATGCCTATTGAAATTTATTTTGTTAGTTTTGGCCCAGATCTCTAATCCATTTAGTCTTTTTCCTTACTAAACAGTTGCTGTTTGTTTTGCTTGTAGTTCTGCGCCGTGATCTGATCCCACCACACCTTTCCCATTTGTGATCACTACGGTTCGTTTCAAGGCTGCTGCTTTCCACAGGGAGACAAAGAAAGAAGTATGACACTGAGGCACGGAACGGGATTAATATATATATTGTGTAGTATGGAATATTTCTTCTTTGGCTTTAACAATGACTTTTGTAATAAAGGATGTAATAATAATAAAACTTTATTTATAACCCGCATCCATCTCCCCAAAGGGGACTCGGAGCGGCTTACATGGGGCTGTGCCCGAACAACACATCACAAAAAAATATCAAAAACATCAGAAAACAATAAACACAATAAAAGCAATAAACACAATGAAATAAATACATCTTTAAAAACACAAGAACATAGGTGAATCTAAAACAGAAACGACAGGGCGGGCCACATCTATCTATCTATATAATAAAAGAGAATGTTTGCGGCGGGAGGTGCGGAGGGCGGGAGGTGCGGAGGAATTTGTGGCAGCATTTCGATTGGTTGCCAGTGTGGGATTATTTGCATAACGGCTCTGAATGGCCAGCCTCTCAACATTCCAACAATCCTAGGCAGCAGAGAAAGGAAGGGAAAGGGCCCGAGGCAGACACACAGAGCCCGCCTGACCCATTCTACATCCTGGTGCAGTTTCAAATAGGATGAACCATGGATGATGGGACCATGGATGATGGGACCTGACTGAATTAACACAAGATTTTTTCTGGACTAGGCCTCCACCCACCTCCTCCACCCACCTCCTGAGAACGCTGCCAGAGAGGGTAAAAGAAAGGACATTAACACAAGACTGAATTAACCTGATAGGACAACCATGGATTTTTCTGGACTAGGCCTCAGTTACTCCATAAAGGGCCTGATAGGACGAACCATGGATGATGGGACTTGAAGTACCTCCACCCACCTCCTTTTTCTGACTAGGCCTCAACGGGCCTGCCAGGATGATGGGGTAAAAGAATGCTGCCAGAAAGACCTGACTGAATTAACACAAGATTTTTCTGGGCCTCACTCCAGGGCCTGAGTTACCATGGATGATGGGACTTGAAGTAACCCACCTCCTGAGAACGGCCAGAGAGGGTGAAAGGGCCTGACTGAATTAACACAAGATCAGGCTTCCTAAACCTAAACTCATTTTTTGGACTAGGCCTCAGTTACTGGGCTACTATGCAAGGACTGAGTTAACAGTAAGGCTGCCTTAACTTGATACTCCAGATTAGGCCGCCAATCATGGGATCCTGTGTATGGCCTGAATTGACTAGGCCAAAGTTACTGGGATGCTGTGTAAGGACTGAAATAACAGTAAGGCTTCCTAAACTTGCTTTTCCTGACTAGGCCTCAGTTACTGTGATACTGTCTCAAGACAGATCCCGCTGCGACCCTCATCCAGTGCATGATCATGACCACACTTGGCACACAAAGCCCCCATGATCCACTCTACATCCTGGTGCAGTTCGGAGGAGGGTGGACCACGGATGATGGGACTTGAAGTACCTCCACTCACTTCACAAGACCGCTGCCAACCTCATCCAAAGACTGATCAAGACCAAACTTGGCACACAGAGCCCCCATGACTCCTGGTATAGTATTGAGGAGGATGGACCACGGATGATGGGACCTGAAGTACCTCCACTCACTTCCCAAGACTGCTGCAACTCTCATCCAATAACTGAGCAAGACCAAATTGGGCACACAGAATCCCCATGACCCACTCTACATCCTGGTGCACTTTGGAGGAGGATGGACCATGGACGATGGGACTCCCAGCACCTTCCCACACTTCCCGAGACCACTGCAAGCCACATAAACAACTGATAAGGACCAACTTTGGCACAAAATGCCTTAATCAAATAACTGACTGACTGACTGACTGACTTTATTATTTCTGAGTCGCCCTCCACGTTAGTGCTCCGGGCGACTTACACACAACAAATTCCACAATTAAAATAGAGTATTTAAAACTAGATTAAAATATTCAGTGGTTAAATGCAGGGGCCAGGCTCGGTATTTGAGTTCCTGGTTCTGCATTAACCATGGGCTTTCCTAAATAGCCAGGTCTTCCAGAGCGGTCAGGAACTGGGGCAGGTCGAGGGGTCTTGTGTAAGGCTCTATACTCAACGGGCAGCCAGTGCAGGCGCTGCAGAGATGGGGTAATGTGGCATCTCATCGATGTTCCTGTGAGAAGCCTGGCGGCCGCATTCTACACGATCTGGAGCCTGCGGGTTAGTGACCAGGGTAGACCTACATACAAAGTGTTACAGTAATCCAGCCTTGATGTAACCGTGGCATGGATTACTGTAGCTAGCGCATCTGTCGGAAGATAGGGCGCCAATTGTCTCGCTTGGCGCAGGTGGAAGAAGGCCCTTTTGCTCGTGGAGGCAACCTGGGCCTCCATCGACAATTTGGAGTCCAGGATAACACCAAGGCTTTTTACTGAGGGGGACGGAATCAGCGGTTCCCCTTCAAAAGGGGGCAGCGAGAAAGGTGGTTCTGGGCGGCCCGGCCATAAGATCTCCGTCTTTGATGGATTTATTTTAAGTTTGTGGGCGCGGAGCCATTTTGTCACTGCTTCTAGGCCTCGAGTGAAGTTTTCGGGCACCGAAGTTGCGCCAGGCTCCAGTTTCAGTAGGGCAGCGCCGGGTCCCCAAGCTAGTGTACATATAAAATGTTTAAAAACTCGGAGGGGATAACAGGAGTAGTGTCAACACATAAAGAATCACTTAGGGGAAGAGGTCTCGCCAAAGACGGAGGCATTTGGGGAGTCTAATCTCCAAAGGCCCGGTGGAAAAACCAGGTTCAGTTGTTTTTTAAAGGATTCCAGTGAGGGGCATTCCTAATCTCTCCCGGGAGGGAATTCCAAAGTCGGGGGGCCACAGAGGAGAAGGCTTTCTCCCTAGTGCTCACAAGCCGAGTTTGTGAGACTGGCAGGGGCGAAAGGAGGGCCTCCCCTGAGGAGCGAAGGGCTCAGGCTAGTTCGTGGGAGGAAAGCCGGTCACGAAGGTAGGCGGTTCCCAAACCGTTTAGGGCTTTATAGGTAATCACCTGCACCTGGAATTGGGCTCAGAAAATAAACGACAGCCAGTGGAGCTCTTTAAACAGGGGGGTCGACCGCTCCCTGTAACCTGCCCCAGTTATTAGTCTGGCAGCCAAGCGTTGGACAAGTTGAAGTTTCTGGGCCATCTTCAAGGGAAGCCCCACGTAGAGCGCATTGCAGTAATCCAATCTAGAGGTAACCAAGGCGTGGACCACCATGGTCAAGTCAGACTTCATGAGGTATGGTCGCAGTTGGCGCACAAGCTTTAACTGTGCATAGGCTCTCCCAGCCACCGCCGACACCTGAGCATCAAGCGTCAGCGCTGAGTCTAAGAGAACCCCCAAACTGCGGAGCTGTGACTTCAGGGGGAGTGTAACCCCATCCAGCACAGGTTGCCACCCAATGCCCCGATCAGACAAGCGACTGACCTGGAGGAGCTCTGTCTTATTGGGATTGATCCTCAGCTTGGTCCTCCTCATCCAAACCGTCTCAGGCCCGGATTACCCATAAGGCCACCCTAGGTCATGGCCTAGGGGCGCAAGCCAAGGGGGGCGCAATTGACATGGACCCAAAAAAATAACCAAAACCGCAACGCAACTCTCTCTCTTGGGGTAGGGTGGGGGGAGAGTGCTACGAGGGGGCAGGGGAGGAGGGAATGGCGCCTCCCCTCGCCACCGCCACCGCCCCCTTGTCAAGGAAGGAGGGAGCAAGGCATGCCACGAAGGAGGCGGAGGGAAGCCCCACCCCTGGGGCCAATGCCAGCTCCGGGGGCGGGGCTTCCCTTCCTTCCTCCTCCTCCTCGCACCCTCCTTCCTTGACTCAAGAAAGGAGGGCGTGCCACAAGGAGGAGGCGGAGGGAAGCCCCGCCCCCTGGGGCTGATACTGGCTCCGGGGGCGGGGCTTCCCTTCCTTCCTCCTCACCATGCGCGCCCTCCATCCTTGACTCAAGATCAAGAAAGGAGGGTGCACCGCGAAGAGGAGGAGGCAGAGGAAGCCCCGCCCCGGGGTTGATGCCGGCTCTGAGGCGGGGTTCCCTTCCTTCCTCCTCACCATGCGCGCCCTCCTTCCTCGACTCAAGATCAAGAAAGGAGGGTGCACCGCGAAGAGGAGGAGGCAGAGGAAGCCCCGCCCCGGGTTGATGTCGGCTCCGGGCGCGGGGCTTCCTTCCTTCCTTCCTCACCATGCGCGCCCTCCTTCCTCGACAAAAGATCAAGAAAGGAGGGTGCACCGCGAAGAGGAGGAGGCAGAGGGAAGCCCCGCCCGGGGTTGATGCCGGCTCTGGGGCGGGGTTCCCTTCCTTCCTCCTCACCATGCGCGCCCTCCTTCCTCGACTCAAGATCAAGAAAGGAGGGTGCACCGCGAAGAGGAGGAGACAGAGGGAAGCCCCGCCCCCGGCGTTGATACCGGCTCCGGGGCGGGGCTTCCCTTCCTTCCTCCTCACCATGCGCGCCCTCCTTCCTCGACAAAAGATCAAGAAAGGAGGGTGCACCGCGAAGAGGAGGAGGCAGAGGGAAGCCCCGCCCCCGGGGTTGATGCCGGCTCCGGGGGCGGGGCTTCCTTCCTTCCTCCCTCACCATGCGCCCCTCCTTCCTCGACAAAAGATCAAGAAAGGAGGGTGCACCGCGAAGAGGAGGAGGCAGAGGGAAGCCCCGCCCCCGGGGTTGATGCCGGCTCCGGGGGCGGGGCTTCCCTTCCTTCCTCCTCACCATGCGCGCCCTCCTTCCTCGACTCAAGATCAAGAAAGGAGGGTGCACCGCGAAGAGGAGGAAGCAGAGGGAAGCCCCTCCCCCGGGGTTGATGCCGGCTCCGGGGGCGGGGCTTCCCTTCCTTCCTCCTCACCATGCGCGCCCTCCTTCCTCGACAAAAGATCAAGAAAGGAGGGTGCACCGCGAAGAGGAGGAGGCAGAGGGAAGCCCCGCCCCCGGGGTTGATGCCGGCTCCGGGGGCGGGGCGGGGCTTCCCTTCCTTCCTCCTCACCATGCGCGCCCTCCTTCCTCGACAAAGATCAAGAAAGGAGGGTGCACCGCGAAGAGGAGGAGGCAGAGGGAAGCCCCGCCCCCGGGGTTGATGCCGGCTCTGGGGGCGGGGGTTCCCTTCCTTCCTCCTCACCATGCGCGCCCTCCTTCCTCGACTCAAGATCAAGAAAGGAGGGTGCACCGCGGAGGAGGAGGCAGAGGAAGCCCCGCCCCCGGGGTTGATGTCGGCTCCGGGCGGGCTTCCCTTCCTTCCTCCCTCACCATGCGCGCCCTCCTTCCTCGACAAAGATCAAGAAAGGAGGGTGCACCGCGAAGAGGAGGAGGCAGAGGAAGCCCCGCCCGGGGTTGATGCCGGCTCCGGGGCGGGGCTTCCTTCCTTCCTCCTCACCATGCGCGCCCTCCTTCCTCGACTCAAGATCAAGAAAGGAGGGTGCACCGCGAAGGGAGGAAGCAGAGGAAGCCCCTCCCGGGGTTGATGCCGGCTCCGGGGGCGGGGCTTCCCTTCCTTCCTCCTCACCATGCGCGCCCTCCTTCCTCGACAAAAGATCAAGAAAGGAGGGTGCACCGAAGAGGAGGAGACAGAGGAAGCCCCGCCCCCGGGGTTGATGCCGGCTGCGGGGGCGGGGCTTCCCTTCCTCCTCCTCACCATGCACACCCTCCTTCCTCGACTCAAGATCAAGAAAGGAGGGTGCACCGCGAAGAGGAGGGGGCAGAGGAAGCCCCGCCCCGGGGGTTGATGCCGGCTCCGGGGCGGGGCTTCCCTTCCTTCCTCCTCACCATGCGCCCCTCCTTCCTCGACAAAAGATCAAGAAAGGAGGGTGCACCGCGAAGAGGAGGAGGCAGAGGAAGCCCCCCCCGGGTTGATGCCGGCTCCGGGGCGGGGCTTCCTTCCTTCCTCCTCACCATGCGCGCCCCTCCTTCCTCGACTCAAGATCAAGAAAGGAGGGTGCACCGCGAAGAGAGGAAGCAGAGGGAAGCCCCTCCCGGGGTTGATGCCGGCTCCGGGGCGGGGCTTCCTTCCTTCCTCCCTCACCATGCGCCCCTCCTTCCTCGACTCAAGATCAAGAAAGGAGGGTGCACCGCGAAGAGGAGGAGGCAGAGGGAAGCCCCACCCGGGGGGTGATGCCGGCACCGGGGGCGGGGCTTCCCTTCCTTCCTCCTCACGCGCGCCCTCCTTTCTTGAGTCATTGAGTCATTGAGTCAAGGAAGGAGGGTGCGTGGCTCCGCAAGGAGAAGGAGGTGGGGGTGCGGTAGAGGTTGGCGTAGGGCGGCAAAAGTGTGGCGTAGGGCGGCAAAACGGGTTAATCCGGACCTGAGCACTGGTCCAGTATCCAAGGGGCTTCCTCGGAATCTGATGGAAAAGAGTAGTGGAGATGGGTGTCATCTGCATAGAGGTGACCTCCGGATGACCTCGCCCAGCGGTTTCATGTAGATGTTGAATAGCATGGGGGATAAAATAGATCAGTGCTGTCCAACTTCTAACCGGCCAAGGGCCGGATTCCAGGTCACTAATGACCTGGGGGGCCGTCCGGCCCCGCCCCCACCCCCGGCTGCCGGGATGCTTTGGGACAGAGGGAGGAGCCACGGGGCACCCCCCTCCCTTCCAAGGCATCCTGGCCGGAGAGGAAGCTGGCGGTTTCGCCGGCTTCAGCTGCTGCCGGGATGCCTTGGAAGGGAGAGAGGCGCCGCGGGGGACCCCCCCCCCTTGCAAGGCATCACGGCAGCCGCGGAAGCCGGCGCCGGCTTCAGCCGCTGCCACGATGCCTTGCAAGAGAGGGAGGCGCCGCCAGGGGACCCCCTCCCTTGCAAAGCATCGCGGCAGCCGCGGAAACCGGCGCCGGCTTCAGCCGCTGCCGCGATGCCTTGCAAGGGAGAGAGGCGCCGCCCGGGACCCCCTCCCTTGCAAGGCATTGCGGCAGCCGCGGCAGCCGGCGCCGGCTTCAGCTGCTGCCGGAATGCCTTGCAAGGGAGGGAGGCGCCGCCGGGGGACCCCCCTCCCTTGCAAAGCATCGCGGCAGCTGCGGAAGCCGGCGCCGGCTTCAGCCGCTGCCGCGATGCCTTGCAAGGGAGGGAGGCGCCGCGCTGGGACCCCTCCCTTGCAAGGCATTGCGGCTGCCGCGGAAGCCGGTGCCAGCTTCAGCCGCTGCCGCGATGCCTTGCAAGGGAGGGAGGCGCCGTGGGGGACCCCCCCCTCCCTTCCAAGGCATCAGCGCCGGCGAGAGAGGGAAGAAGAGGGTGGTGCAGGGAGGAGAAGCTAGCTCTCTTCCTCCTCCTTGTACCACCCCTTGTCCGTCTCACCGGCGCCGATGCGATCCGGTTTGCATCGGCGGCACGGAGAGAGGGACGGAGGGGGCAGTGCAGGAGGAGGAGCTGGCTCATTTCCTCCTCCCTGCCCCGTCTCCCCCCCCCTCGGCCGCCATTTTTAAAAAAAATTAGATTTTTTTAAAAAATTTAAAATGGCGGCCGGGGGCATAGCGTGTACGGCCCCCGGGCCGCCAGTTGGACAGCCCTGAAATAGATCCTTGCGGGACCCCACGGGTCAAAGGCCAGGGGTCCGAGCAGGAATCCCCCAGCTTCACCGACTGGGAACGACCTTCCAGGAAGGATCGGAGCCACAGAAGAACCGTGCCCCTGAGTCCCATCCCGGCGAGTCTCCCCAGAAGGATACCGTGGTCGACGGTATCGAAAGCCACTGAGATGTCCAAGAGAACGAGCAGAGTCACACTCCCCCTGTCCAGCTCTCTGCGGAGGTCATCCACCAAGGCGACCAAAGCCGTCTCGGTACTGTGCCCAGGCCTGAAGCCAGACTGTGAGTGGTCCAGATCAGAAACCCCTTTATAGTTCACCTACGACCAAAGAGCTTTCAGAACTCCACCAACAATGGAATTGAACCATCTTTGGAACATAGATCTCCCATGACCAACAGAAAATATTGGTAGGGTTTGGTGGACATTGACCTTGAGTTTTGGAGTTGTAGTTCACCACTTACATCCAGAGAGCACTGTGGACTCAAACAATGTTGGATCAGGACCAAACTTGGCATGAATACTCAATATGCCCAAATGTGAACACAGATGGAGTTTGGGGAAAATAGACCTTGACATTTGGGAGTTGTAGTTTCTGGGATTTATAGTTCACCTACGACCAAAGAGCTTTCAGAATCCACCAACAATGGAATTGAACCAACCTTGGCACATAGATCTCCCATGACCAACAGAAAATACTGGTAGGGTTTGGTGGACATTGACATTGAGTTTTGGAGTTGTAGTTCACCACTTACATCCAGAGAGCACTGTGGACTCAAACAATGTTGGATCAGGACCAAACTTGGCATGAATACTTAATATGCCCAAATGTGAACACAGATGGAGTTTGGGGAAAATAGACCTTGACATTTGGGAGTTGTAGTTTCTGGGATTTATAGTTCACCTACGACCAAAGAGCTTTCAGAACTCCACCAACAATGGAATTGAACCATCTTTGGAACATAGATCTCCCATGACCAACAGAAAATACTGGTAGGGTTTGTTGGACATTGACCTTGAATTTTGGAGTTGTAGTTCACCACTTACATCCAGAGAGCACTGTGGACTCAAACAATGATGGATCAGGACCAAACTTGGCACGAATACTCAATATGCCCAAATGTGAACACAGATGGAGTTTGGGGAAAATAGATCTTGACATTTGGGAGTTGTAGTTTCTGGGATTTATAGTTCACCTACGACCAAAGAGCTTTCAGAACTCCACCAACAATGGAATTGAACCAACCTTGGCACATAGATCTCCCATGACCAACAGAAAATACTGGTGGGGTTTGGTGGACATTGACCTTGAGTTTTGGAGTTGTAGTTCACCACTTACATCCAGAGAGCACTGTGGACTCAAACAATGTTGGATCAGGACCAAACTTGGCACGAATACTCAATATGCCCAAAAGTGAACCCTGGTGGAGTTTGGGGAAAATAGACCTTGACATTTGGGAGTTGTAGTTTCCGGGATTTATAGTTCACCTACGACCAAAGAGCTTTCAGAACTGAAATCCGAGTGGAGGCATGCAAATGAGAGGGTGGAGGCCTTTGGATGCCCAGTCCCAGCCTTTGGTCTTTAAAGATGCCTGACCACATGTGCAGGAACGTTGGAACTCCCTGCTGCAGGTCAAACCAATTAGGATGCAGGTGGGAACTCTCTCTGGGGAGTTCTAGGAAAGTGACGTCACGGCCTGGAGGGCACGCGGCTTGTGTTGTGATGACGTCACAGCGGGAAGAATACAAAAAAGGAGCAGGAGAGAGACAGAGAGGAGGGGAGAGGAGCGCTTCCGGTTCGCCCAATATGTCACCCGGAAGCTCTCGCTTGGCAGGGCTGTGAGGAGGAAAGATGGCGGCGGAGGAGCCTCGGCAACAGCCGGAGCCCGTCGGCGGGGACACGGACGGTAATGGGAGGCCGCGGGGAGGGCGGGGGAAAAAAGGGGGGGCCCTGCTCCGGGCCTGGAGAGCGTGGGCCTCCGGGGGAGCGGCTGCCTTCCTTTCCTCGGCCCGAGTTGCTCCTGGCCCTTCTCCAAGGGAGCCCCCGGTTGGACTAGGCCTCGCGGTTGCCCCGGCAACCAGGGGGGTGGGGGGGGCGGGGCGCCCACGTCTCCATGGAAACGGAGGAGCAGGAAGGGCCTGGTGGCTCTTTGCTTCAGAAGGACTTCCAGAGGTTTTGGACTCCAACTCCCAGCATTCCTAGCGGCCTCAGGCCCTTTCCTTGGACTCCAACTCCCAGCATTCCTAGCAGCCTCAGGCCCTTTCCTTGGACTCCAACTCCCAGCATTCCTAGCGGCCTCAGGCCCTTTCCTTGGACTCCAACTCCCAGCATTCCTAGCGGCCTCAGGCCCTTTTTTCCCCAACTCCCAGCATTCCTAGCAGCCTGGAGCATTCCTAGCAGCCAGGCCCCAGCATTCCTAGCAGCCTCAGGCCCTTTCCTTGGACTCCAACTCCCAGCATTCCTAGCAGCCTCAGGCCCTTTCCTTGGACTCCAACTCCCAGCATTCCTAGCAGGCCCTCAGGCCCTTTCCTTGGACTTCAACTCCCAGCATTCCTAGCGGCCTCAGGCCCTTTCCTTGGACTCCAACTCCCAGCATTCCTAGCGGCCTCAGGCCCCTTGGACTCCAGTCCCAGCACCTAGCAGCCTCAGGCCCTTTCCTTTTCCAACTCCCAGCATTCCTAGCAGCCTCAGGCCCTTTCCTTTCCCCCTCGGTCAGGTTTTGGACTCCAACTCCCAGCATTGCTAGCAGCCTCAGGCCCTTTCCTTGGACTTCAACTCCCAGCATTCCTAGCGGCCTCAGGCCCTTTCCTTTCCTCAGGCCGCCAGCATTCCTACTCCCAACTCCCAGCATTCCTAGCGGCCTCAGGCCCTTTCCTTGGACTCCAACTCCCAGCATTCCTAGCGGCCTCAGGCCCTTTCCTTGACTCCAACTCCCAGCATTCCTAGCGGCCTCAGGCCCTTTCCTTGCAGCCTCACTCCAACTCCCAGCATTCCTAGCGGCCTCAGGCCCTTTCCTTCCAACTCCCAGCATTCCTAGCGGCCTCAGGCCCCTTCCTTGGACTCCAACTCCCAGCATTCCTAGCGGCCTCAGGCCCCTTCCTTGGACTCCAACTCCCAGCATTCCTTTGGCCTCAGGCCCAGCATTCCTAGCGGCCTCAGGCCCCTTCATTCCCAGCATTCCCTAGCGGCCTCAGGCCCTTCCTTGGACTCCAACTCCCAGCATTCCTAGCGGCCTCAGGCCCTTTCCTTGGACTCCAACTCCCAGCATTCCTAGCGGCCTCAGGCCCTTTCCTTGGACTCCAAGGCCCCAGCATTCCTAGCATTCCTCAGGGCCCTTTCCTTGGACTCCAACTCCCAGCATTCCTAGCGGCCTCAGGCCCTTTCCTTGACTTCCTGGACCCTTTTGGACCCAACTCCCAGCATTCCTAGCGGCCTCAGGCCCTTCCTTGGACTTTCCCCTCAGCCGCCTAGGGCCTACTAGGCCCTTTTTGACTCCAACCCAGCATTCCTAGCGGCCTCAGGCCCCTTCCTTGGACTCCAACTCCCAGCATTCCTAGCGGCCTCAGGCCCTTTCCCCAGCATTCCTAGCCGCTGGACTCCTCCAACTCCCAGCATTCCTAGCGGCCTCAGGCCCTTTCCTTGGACTCCAACTCGCAGCATTCCTAGCGGCCTCAGGCCTCAGGCCCTACTTTTTGACTCCAACTCCCAGCATTCCTAGCGGCCTCAGGCCCCTTCCTTGGACTCCAACTCCCAGCATTCCTAGCGGCCTCAGGCCCCTTCCTTGGACTCCAACTCCCAGCATTCCTAGCGGCCTCAGGCCCTTTCCTTGGACTCCAACTCCCAGCATTCCTAGCGGCCTCAGGCCCCTTCCTTGGACTCCAACTCCCAGCATTCCTAGCGGCCTCAGGCCCTTTCCTTGGACTCCAACTCCCAGCATTCCTAGCGGCCTCAAGCCCTTCCTTGGACTCCAACTCCCTCAGGCCCCTTCCTTGGACTCCAACTCCCAGCATTCCTCACAGCCTCAGGCCCCTTCCTTTTGACTCCAACTCCCACCATACCTCACAGCCTCAGGCCCCTTGACTCCAACTCAGCATTCTTGGACCTCAGGCCCCTTCCCCAACTCCCAGCATTCCCAGCAGCCTCAGGCCCCTTCCTTTTCGGACTCCAACTCCCAGCATTCCTAGCAGCCTCAGGCCCTTTCCCCAGGACTCCGTGGTCCCTTCAGCTCCTAGTTGCCTCAGGCCCTTTCCTTGGACTCCAACTCCCAGGCTTCCTAGCGGCCTCAGGCCCTTTCCTTTTCCCAACTCCCAGCATTCCTAGCGGCCTTTTGGCCCTTTCCTTGCACTCCAACTCCCAGGCATTCCTAGCGGCCTCAGGCCCTTCCTTGGTTTTGACTCCAACTCCCAGCATTCCAAGCAGTCTCAGGCCCTTTCCTTTCCTTGGGCCTCCCCAACTCCCAGCATTCCTAGCGGCCTCAGGCCCCCTTCCTTGACTCCAACTCCCAGCATTCCTAGCGGCCTCAGGCCCTTTCCTTGGACTCCAACTCCCAGCATTCCTAGCGGCCTCAGGCCCTTTTTGACTCCAACTCCCAGCATTCCTAGCGGCCTCAGGCCCTTTCCTTGGACTCCAACTCCCAGCATTCCTAGCTCAGGCCCTTTTTGGACTCCAACTCCCAGCATTCCTAGCGGCCTCAGGCCCTTTCCTTGGACTCCAGCATTCCTAGCCGCTCCCAGCCCTTCCTAGAGCCTTTTGACCTCAGGCCAGGCCCTTCCTTGGACTCCAACTCCCAGCATTCCTAGCAGCCTCAGGCCCTTTCTTTGGACTCCTCCCAACTCCCAGGCCCTCCTAGCAACTCAGGCCCTTTCCTTGAGTCCAACTCCCAGCATTCCTAGCGGCCTCAGGCCCTTTCTTGGACTCCAACTCCCAGCATTCCTGGCCTACTCAGGCCCCTTTGACTCCAACTCCCAGCATTCCTAGCGGCCTCAGGCCCTTTCCTTTTCCTCCAGCTCCCAGCATTCCTAGCAGCCTCAGGCCCTTTCTTGCACTCCAACTCAGGCCAGCATTCAGCCGCTTGAGCCTCACGCCCCTTCCTTGGACTCCAACTCCCAGCATTCCTAGCGGCCTCAGGCCCTTTCATTGGACTTGCAAAGCTGTGTAAGTCGCCCGGAGCACATTTGTGGAGGGCGACTCATAAATAATAAAATTAGTTAGTTAGTTAGTTAGACTTCAACTCCCAGCATTCCTAGCAGTCTCAGGCCCTTTCCTTTCCCCCCTCAGGAATGCTGGGAGGTGAAGTCCAAGGGAAGGGGCCTGAGGCTGCTAGGAATGGTGGGAGTTGAAGTCCAAGGGAAGGGGCCTGAGGCTGCTAGGAATGGTGGGAGTTGGAGTCCATGGGAAGGGGCCTGAGACTGCTAGGAATGCTGGGAGTTGGAGTCCAAGGGAAGGGGCCTGAGGCTGCTAGGAATGCTGGGAGTTGGAGTCCAAGGGAAGGGGCCTAAGGCCGCTAGGAATGCTGGGAGTTGAAGTCCAATGGAAGGGGCCTGAGGCTGTGAGGAATTGTGGGAGTTGAAGTCCAAAGGAAGGGGCCTGAGGCTGTGAGGAATTGTGGGAGTTGGAGTCCAAGGGAAGGGGCCTGAGACTGCTAGGGAATGCTGGGAGTTGAGTCCAGGGGAAGGGGCCTGAGGCTGCTAGGAATGCTGGGAGAGGAGTCCAAGGGAAGGGGCCTAAGGCCGCTAGGAATGCTGGGAGTTGAAGTCCAATGGAAGGGGCCTGAGGCTGCTAGGAATGCTGGGAGTTGGAGTCCAAGGGAAGGGGCCTGAGGCTCTCAGGAATGGTGGGAGTTGGAGTCCAAGGGAAGGGGCCTGAGGCTCTTAGGAATGGTGGGAGTTGGAGTCCAAGGGAAGGGGCCTGAGGCTCTTAGGAATGGTGGGAGTTGAAGTACCCAGAAGGTCCAAGTTGGTCCAGGCCTGTTTTTAACTCCATTTGAAAACAACTTTGCTAGGAGATGATGAAGTTGATCGGATGTCTTGGCTGTTCTTCTGAAGGAAAGATGACCTTGCTTTGTGCTGCGGAAATATCGCCGTTGCTCCCTATGGGTGCAATCCTAGTTACATTTTTATTCTTGCATTTCTTCCCAGCAACGATTCCTAAATTTTGGTTCTACAGGAGTTTGGGACTCCCAGATGCACGAGTGGCCACACTCTTGTCACATTCTGTATAGATTACTGCAATGCGCTGGATGTGGGGTTGCCTTTGAAGACTGTTCAGAAGTTTTAATTGTTCCAACGGGCGGCAGCCAGGTTGGTCTCTGGACTGGCGTACAGGGAGCATTAATCTCCCAGTTATGTCAGATCCACTGGCTGGTAGTCTGCTACCAAGCACAATTCAAAGTGATTGGTTTAGCTCTAAATGGTTCCGGCCCAGCTTACCTGTCCAAATTGATCTCCGTCTATGAACCACTTCAGATATTAATATCGTCTGGAAAGGCCCTGCTCTCGGTCCTGCCTACTTCACAAGCGTGAATGGCAGGGATGAGAGACAGTTGTTTTGGACGTCAACTCCCATAATTTCTAATAGCCTACCGCTGCCTGTTGGATGGTGTAAACCAGGCATGGCAAACTTTGGCTCTGCCAGTGTTTTGGGCTTCAGCTCTCACAATTCCAAACAGCCTATCGGCGGCTAGGAATTGTGGGAGATGAAGTCCACAACACCTGGAGGGCCAAAGTTTGCCAATGCCTGGTTTGCAGCATCCAATGAGCAGTGGTAGGTGTCCAATATCTAGACGAGGATATATATGGAGATGTCCTAGTCCAGGGGTCAGGAACCTTTTTGACTTGGAAAGCCATGAAAGCAAAATATTTGGAAATGTATTTCAGTGAGAGGCATATAACATATATAATATATTTGAAGACTGAATTCAACTAAATGTGAGTCTATACGTACATACGATGAGAAAAGGATTCCCCGGCAGAATGACGGGACACTTCAGACCTGGCTCTGCAAAAGGCACGCTCAGGACTCTGGGAAGGAAGAGAAGACGGAAGGAAGGAAGGGGGAAAGAAAGAAAGAAAGAAAGAAAGAGGAAATAAAGGAGGGGGGGAGAAAGAAAAGAAGAACAAACTATGGAAAAGGAAAAGAAAAGCAGAAGAGAGACAAGGAGGGGAAAAGAAAGAAATAAATGGGAAGGGAGGAAAGGAAAGAGTGGGGAAAAGGAAGGAAAGGGAGTGAGGAAAAAGTAAAATAATGAAGGGAAAAGAAGAAAAGAAAGAAGGGGAGAGAGAAGTGAAAAGAAAGGGAGGAGAAGGAAAGGAAGACTTGGGGGAAAAGAATAGAAGAGGAAGGAAGGAAAAGGGAGAATGGAGGAAAGAGGGAAGGGGAGAGGGAGGGAAAAGGAAGGAGAGAAGGAAAGGGTGAAGGGGAAGAAAGAGAGGAAGAAAGGAAGGAAGAGGGAGAATGGAGGAAAGAAGGAAGGGGAGAGGGAGGGAAAAGGAAGGAGAGAAGGAAAGGGTGATGGGGAAGAAAGAGAGGAAGGAAGGAAGGAAGAGGGAGAATGGAGGAAAGAAGGAAGGGGAGAGGGAGGAAAAGGAAGGAGAGAAGGAAAGGGTGAAGGGGAGAAAGGAAGGAAGAGGGAGAATGGAGGAAAGAAGGAAGGGAGAGAGGGAGGGAAAGGAAGGAGAGAAGGAAAGGGTGAAGGGAGGAAGGAAGAGGAGAATGGATTAAAGAAAGAAGGGGGAGAGGGAGGGAAAAAGGAAGGAGAGAAGGAAAGGGTGAAGGGGAGAAAGGAAGGAAGAGGGAGAATGGAGGAAAGAAGGAAGGGGAGAGAGGGAGGGAAAAGGAAGGAGAGAAGAAAAGGGAGAAAGGAAGGAATGAAGAGGGAGAATGGAGGAAAGAAGGGAGAGAGGGAGGGAAAAGGAAGGAGAGAAGGAAAGAGTAAAGGGGAGAGAGGAAGGAAGAGGGAGAATGGAGCAAAGAAGGAAGGAAGGGAGGGGAGGGAAAAGGAAAGCCAGATGCAGTCATGAAAAGAACCACACCTGGCTCCCGAGCCATAGGTTCCCTACCCCTGTACTAGTCCTCCTAATCTCCGTAAGCTAAGGTGAATAAGTAAGTTTTTTAAAGGAGAGGAGAGAGCGGGCCATTTTTAGTTCTTTTTAGAGGAAGTTCCAGAAAAAGGGAGCGATCACGTAGAAGGCCCCTCCCTCTCGTTCCCACCAACCATGCTTGAGATGGGGGTGGGACTGAGAGCAGCGCTTCCTCCACAGACCCCAGCGACATGTGCTTTGTATACAGTGCTCATGCTGGTTTGTTTATTATTATTATTATTCTAACCCAGGCTATGGGCCAACTTTAGTCCTCTGAGTATTTTGGACTTCTATTGAAGTAAAAAACACCCCGAGGGCCCAAATTGGCTAGGAATATTCTTAACCCCATTGGAAAGGAGGTTGATTGAATATCATGTCTGTTCTTCTGAAGGAAAGATAACATTGGTTTGTGCTGTGGAATTATCTCTGTGGGTGCAATCCTTGTTACGTTTTTTATTATTCTTTGCGTTTACCCAGCGGTTCCTCACCTTTGGTTCTGTAGGAGTTTGGGACTTTCAGAAGCACCCGCCAGATTGGTTAAAGCAGTGTTTCGGACCTCCTGCGGTGCCTGGCCCCGCCCTCTCCCCCGGCTTCGGCACTCCCAGCAGCT
>JARBWK010000019.1:7991699-8006727 GCA_030556195.1 Anolis apletophallus | reverse complement strand
CAAAACCCACATGACCCAAAATATCAAGACAGATAATCCACAATATCTGCTTTGAACTTCGTTTATATGAATCCACAGCCATAATCCAGTTCAATATGGATTTTATACAGCTATGTGGAAGGGACTATTGTTTCCATATATACACATACATATACAGGCTGTCCCTGAGTTACAAACATCTAACTTACAAATGACTCATAGTGAAAAACAGGGGTGAGACAACAGGAAGTGAGAGAAATCTACCCCTTGGAAAGGGAAATCCATTCCTGGAAGTTATTATCATGGGGGAAGGGGTCTCCACTGAAGCGTTATCTCCAATCCTTGTTTCCACAACAAGCCACATTTTCCAAAATCCAATTCTCAAAGGAGCAGAAACTGAGGGAAAATGTTCTGAACAGGGGCACAGACATCAAAACAAATGCCACAGGGATGTTAACCTTTCCCTATGCCAGTGATTTTCAGCCTTTTGAGCCGCGGCTCATTTTAAATTTACAAAATCTGGGGCACACCACCAACAAAAATGACACAAATGACACTTTGACACAGTCATACATATAGTTAATATGTGTTTAAATGTATTTATACACTCACTTAGTGTGAAACCTGGGCCTGTTTCGATGAACACAACATAGATATCCTGGCAGGAATGGTAGAAAGACACACACGAAGCTCTTGATCCCAAATTGCCACTGTCATGACGACGCAGCTGCACTAACTCTAACTTTTGTTTACGTGGCCGCATCTGAGCGAATCAAAGATGGCGCGACCATAGCACATTAGCGTCACTTCTTAGGTGACGCGAGAGTGCTATATGGTTCCATTCTTAAAGGGACAGATCGCCTTATAGTTTATATATGAAGTTGAAAATAATTTCCCATGGCACACCTGATGATTTCTCAAGGCACACTGGTTGAAAATCACTGCCCTTTATATCCAAAGCATGCATGTGCGCACTTATATTTCTGAAGTTACACTGAAAAGGTGAACCTGTTCTGTCTTACATTCACTTTCAACTTAAGAGCAAACCCAAATAATCTATCTTGTTCATAACTTGGGGACTGCCTCTCTCTCTATATATGTGTGTGTGTGAAGCACTGTCAACTTGAATCACTATCCATATACTATGCTCTCAGTGACAGCGGGAGGATGCAGGAGGTACACTCACCAATGGTGGGGTCATGGTCTTCTGGGAAGCGGTGACTAATGAACTGCATGGTCATAGCTATAAAGAAAACAGAAGCATTTTAATAAGTTCCAAAGAAAGAGAGGATGTCAATGGAGAACCCATCCCATGGAAGGGCAGAAGAAGGCCCTCAACCCTCCCCCGAGTCACAGAATCATAGAATTGGAAGAGACCGCATGGGCCATCTAGTCCAAACCCATTCTGCCATGCAGGAAAAGCACAATCAAAGCACCCCCTGACAGATGGCCATCCAGCCTGTTTGAAAGCTTCCAAGGAAGGCATTTTCACCGGACTCAAAGACAGAGAGTTCCACTGCTGAACAGCTCTTTCCCATAATTTCAACCAATTGCTACAAGTCCTAGTGTCCAGGGCAGCTCCTCTTCCTTATGACACCCTTTCACATATTTATACATGGCTATCCTGTCTCCTCCCAACCTTCTCTTCTGGAGGCTAAATAGACCCAGTTCTTTAAGACGCTCCTCATAAGGATTCAGTCTCCAGACATTTGATACTTTTATGGCCCTTCCAGACAGGGCCTATATCCTGGAATCCGATCTGCTTGTCGATCTCTTTTTTGAACGGTGGTGCCCAGAACTGGACAAAGTATTCCGTAAAAAGTGTGAGTGTTGCAATTGGCCAGCTTGATTAGCTCTTAATACCCTTGCAGCTTGAAAGCCTGGCTGCATCCTGCTTGGGGGGGAATCCTTTGTTGGGAGGTGTTCAATGGCACTGATTGTTTTCGGTCTTGAATTCCTCTGTTTTCTGCGTGTTGTTCTTTATTTACTGTCTTGATTTTAGAATTTCACGATCAAGGAACATGAAAGGCTCTGCAGACTAATTCAACTAGAGTAGTCAGCCATAGTAGAGAACTTGCTGAACCAACCTGGACACAGCATATTATTGGAGAACAGAGAAATGCTGGACCACTCTTAACAACCACCATGTCAGACTACACAGAGAAGCCACTGAAATTGACAAGCAGGTGGACAATGTCAACAGAAAGGAGGAAACCATCGAAATGAACAAAATCTGGTTAACAGTATTTTAAAAAAACTCTAAAAGCAACACTCTGAAAATAGGGTCATTCCAGACAGGAAACAATCAGGGACAGCTAACACCTCCCAACAACGGATTGCCTCCAACAGAAAATAGTTCTTTCGCTCACCCTGGACATTCCATCCATATATATGTGTGTGTGTATACATACATACACATACACATACACACACACACACACACACCCTCTTCACACGTGTGGAAATAGTTATTGTGTCTTTACTACAGATGAGTAGACTCCAAATCCTTGCAGGCTGCTCTCTGCCTGGATGAATCCTTTGTTTGGAATTCCCCAATTTTCTAAGTGTTGTTCTTATTTATTTATTTTTATTTATTTATAATATTTATATGCCGCCCTTCTCACCTTGAAGGGGATTCAGAGCAGCTTACTATACACACACACACACATACATACACACAATATATATATATTATATTATTAGCATAGTACAATATCAGTATTAAATATTACTATATTATACCATATCATTATATTGTAATATTATCAGTAATATTACATGGAATATAAATATATAATTTAATATATTATTATTATTCGTATTATATTGCATTACATTATTAGAATAGCACAGGAGACAAGGTGGAACTGCCCCCTGCCCCCCCCCCACCTTCATTCTGGCCCAGAGTGGCAGTTGGTGCTGGGGGGAGGGGTCCCCAACTGATGACATATTCTTAATTTACTGTCCTGATTTTAGAGGTTTTCCCCCAGGCACGAAGCAGACAAGCTTTGAAGCTGCAAGGCCATTCAATGCACCGGGACGGTCATGAGTTTGAGGCCTGCCCAGGTCAGGGTGAGTTATCGACCTAAATTGTGTAGCTAATTGTCGACCTTTGCAACCCGAAACAGTTGCATCTGCCAAGTAGGAAATTTAGGTACCACTTTGTCGGGAGGCTAATTTAACTGATTTACGAGGCCATAAAATCTCCAGGAAGTATTCAAAGAATGAAGGAATGCGACGGCACCCCTTGGTGGTCAAAAGCTGGAATGTTAAATTGCCTCTGAGTGTCTGTTTATATATGTTGTATATCAATGGCATTGAATGTTTACCTGTATATGTGCATTGTGATCTGCCCTGAGAAGGGCGGAATATAAAATGATGTAAATAAATAATCAAGGTGGCCGTTTGCAGCATTCACACTTGCCTCAAGCAGACTAGAGTTCTTTCCTGGTCCTTGTTCCACTTTCCTAGTTTCCCACAACAGACCTCACAACCTCTGAGGATGCCTGTCATATTAATTAAAGCAGACTGGCCTGGAGAGAAGGGCATTGTGGGCGGGGCCATTTCTGCAAGAGGAAGGGCTGCTGCTGCTGCCATCCCATCACGGGCTGTGGGGCCTGCGTTGGCAGACAGCCCGCTGCTCCAGAGGATCGGAGGATCGCCGGCTTTGGAGTGCCTGCCATACCGGGAGGCGATCCGGTCCTGCAACGGGAGCAGTCGCCGACCTGAGGTGGCTGATCGCCCTGGCGCCCCGGAAGGTTTGATCGTCGCCGACTGCTCCCGCTGCAGGCCCGGATCGCCTCCCAGGATGGCAGGCACTCCATGGCAGGGCAATCAGCCGATCGAGAACGCCTCTGACGGAACGGCTGGGGGCAAGAGCGGGTGAAGGCCTGCAGCCTCCGATCATCTGCTGCTCTGCTGCGGCGGCGGCTGGGTCTGCTTTGTCATCCTCTGGGCTGGGTCCGTTGGGCCATTCCATCTTGGGATCCTTCCTCTCTTGAGGATGTCAGCCTCCATCTTGGATCACACCTTGTCTTCTTGAATTTCATTTTATATAATAAATAATATGTTATATTACATTATAATTTCTATATATTATGTCTATATATATTATAATATAATAATTATGATATTAATACTAATAATATATGAATATTTCTTGATATATTAATGTTAATATTAATGATGTGTAATATATAGTAAATATAGTAAATAAATAATGTAGGTTAGAATGCAGTTCAGCCTTTAGGTGCGGCTCTCCATAGTATTTTTTGGCTCTCGTGTGGCCCCTTGGAAAAAATAATTGCCCACTCCTGAATTAAAGACATGGTGGGGCTGCTGTAATTTTTCCGGGCTGTCTGGCCATGTTTCAGAAGCATTCTCTACTGACAGTTTGCCCACATCTATGGCAGGCATCCTCAGAGGTTGGTGAGGCCTGTTGGAAACAAGGCAAGTGAGGTCTCTGTATCTGTGGAATAATATCCAGGCTGGGAGGAGAACTCTCTTGGCAAGTGTGAATGTTGCAATTGGCCGCCTTGACTAGCATTTAATGGCCTTATACAGGCCTGGGCAAACTTTGCCCTTCAGGTGTTTTGGACTAAGTCTCACAATTCCTAACAGCCTACCGGCTGTTAGGAATTGTGGGAGTTGTAGTCCAAAACACCTGAGGGCCAAAGCTTGCCCAGGCCTGGCCTAGCAGCTTCAAAGCCTGGCTGATTGTTACGTGGGGGAATGTTCCAGTAGCATTCTCTCCTGACGTTTCGCCCACATCTATGGCAGGCATCCTCAGAGGTTGTGAGGTCTGTTGGAAACTAGGCAAGTGGGGTTTATATATTTATGGAATGATGTCCAGGGTGGGAGAATGTGTGAATGTTGCCATTGGCCAGCTTGATTAGCACTGAATGGCTTTGCAGCTTCAAAGCTTGGCTGCTTCCTGTATGGGGGAATCCTTTGTTGGGAGGTGTTAGCTGGCCCTGATTTGGATCTCCAGATAGGAAACAATCAGAGCCAGCAACAAAAGATTCCCCCATACAGGAAGCAGCCAAGCTTTGAAGCTGCAAGGCCATTCAGTGCTAATCAAGCTGGCCAATGGCAACATTCACTTTTTTTTCCTCCCCTGGACATCATTTCATCTCTATCTCTATACCTTTATAAAGCGGAATGTTTGTATGTATGTTTGTATGTGTCCGGAGGGCGGAAGGATATGTGGCAGCTTTCTGATTGGGTCCCACTGTGGGATTATTTGCATAAACAACTCCCATTGGCCAGCCAACACGAACATTCCGAGACTCAAAAGTGCCAGAGGGGGGTAAGGAAAAGGCCCGAGGCAGTCAGGCATGGTGGGAGTTTCAGTCCAAAACACTTTGCAGCCCCCAACAATGAGACAACAAAACCAAACTTGGCACACAGAACCCCCAAGACCCGCTTTACGCCTTGGTGCAGTTTGAGGGAGGATGGGCCATGGATAGGCCAGCATCCCAACATCCCAAATCTCAAAGGTGCCAGACAGAGTTCTTTACGAAAAGGCTTCCTTCAGCTGATTTTACAAACTAGGCCTCAGCCTGAATTGACAGTAAGGCTTCCTCAACTTGATTTTCGAGACTAGGCCTCAGCCTGAATTGACAGTAAGGCTTCCTCAACTTGATTCTCCTGACTAGGCCTCAGCCTGAATTGACAGTAAGGCTTACTCAACTTGATTCTCCTGACTAGGCCTCAGCCTGAATTGACAGTAAGGCTTCCTCAACTTGATTCTCCTGACTAGGCCTCAGCCTGAATTGACAGTAAGGCTTCCTCAACTTGATTTTCGAGACTAGGCCTCAGCCTGAGTTGACAGTAAGGCTTACTCAACTTGATTCTCCTGACTAGGCCTCAGCCTGAATTGACAGTAAGGCTTACTCAACTTGATTCTCCTGACTAGGCCTCAGCCTGAATTGACAGTAAGGCTTCCTCAACTTGATTTTCGAGACTAGGCCTCAGCCTGAATTCACAGTAAGGCTTCCTCAACTTGATTCTCCTGACTAGGCCTCAGCCTGAATTGATAGTAAGGCTTACTTAACTTTATTTTCCTGACTAGGCCCCCAACAATGACAGAACAAGACTACAGTTGGCACACAGACACCCCCCCCCCCCACCCCCAACAGACCCACTCTACATCCTGGTGCAGTTTGAAGGTCTTGCAGTACCTTCACTCACTTACTCTGACCAGCACGGGTGACGGACCTGGACCAAACTTGGCACACATAACCCCCATGATGCCCTTTACGTCCTGGTGCAGTTTGGGAAAGATGAACCACGGATTATGGGATTTGTAGTACTTCAAAGCGCTTTGCTTCCCAGAGACCACTGTGGCCCACAACAAAGACCGATAAATATCAAACTTGGCACACAGAGCCCCCATAACCCACTCTATGTCCTGGTGCAGTTTGGAGAAGAGCAGAGCATGGATGATGGGGCTTGAAGTACCTCCACTCACTCTATGTCCTGGTGCAGTTTGGAGAAGAGCAGAGCATGGATGATGGGTCTTGAAGTACCTCCACTCACTTCCTGAGACCGCTGCGACCCTCATCCAATGACTGATCGAGACCAAACTTGGCACACAGAGCTCCCATTACCTACACTACATGCTGGTACAGCTTCGAGTAGGATGGACCATGGGTGATGGTACTTGAAGTACCTCCACTCCCTGAGACCACAGCGACACTCATCCAATTACCAATAAAGACAAAACTTGGCTAAGAGTGCCCCCATGGCCAACTCAACATTCTGGTGCAGTTTGGGGGAGGACGGATTATGGATGATGGGATTTGCAGTACCTTTACTAACTTCCTGAGACCACTGCGACTCTCATCCAGTGACCGATCAAGACCAAACTTGGCACATAGAGCCCCCATGACCCACTTTACACCCTGGTGCAGTTTTCAGGAGGATGGACCACGGATGATGGGACTTGAAGTACCTCCACACACCTCCTGAGACCACTGCGACTCTCATCCAGTGACTGATCAAGACCAAACTTGGCACATAGAGCCCCCATGACCCACTTTACACCCTGGGGCAGTTTTCAGGAGGATGGACCACGGATGATGGGACTTGAAGTACCTCCACTCACTTCCCGAGACTGCTGCGACCCTCATTCAATGACTGATCAAGACCAAACTTGGCACACAGAACCCCTACATCCTGGTGCAATTTGGAGGAGGATGGACCACGGATGATGGGACTTGAAGTACCTCCACTCACTTCCCGAAACCACTGCGAGCCAAATGAACAACTGATACGGACCAACCTTGGCACACAATGCCTTCCTCAAATAACCCGGGCACCGCCGGGTCCTCAGCTGAAGTTTGGAGGGGGACAGGACATGGATGATGGGTCTTGCAGTACCTTCCCTCACTTTCCAAGACTGCTACGAACCTAGTAAATATATAAACCCCACTAGCCTCGTTTCCAACAGACCTCACAACCTCTGAGGATGCCTGCCACAGATGTGGGCGAAACGTCAGGAGAGAATGCTACCATACAGCCTGGGAAACTCACAGCAGCCCAGTGGGTGAGGGCTTGATTCGAGACTCCAACTCCCAGAAGCCCCGGCGAGCTTGGAGAGCTGCTGGGAATGCTGGGAAATGGAGTCCAAAACACTCCCTCTGCACTCTCGCCCCCTGGAGGCCGGGGAAGGAAGGCCTCGGTTGAGGGAGGGAGAGGGAGCGCGGGGCCAACGTACCGCTCTTCCCGACGCCCCCGGCGCCCAGCATCACCAGCTTGTACTCGCGGGGCGGGAAGGGGGCGGCCGCGCCAGGAACCCCTTCGGCCCCGCCGCCGCCGCCTCCATCGCGGCAGGCAGGCCCTCAGAGCCAGCGCCGCCGACGCCGCTTCCTCGCCTTCCCGCCCATCGCACACAAAATGGCGCCGGCGTGACAAAGTTCTGAAACCGCCTCAGAAGGGAAAGGGGGAGGAGCCAGCCCCGGAGGCCACGCCCCCTCCTCGCCGCAGGATCCCAAAGAGGCACGGAACCCACCTTCATGAATTCGCACCACACTTCCGGCTACTGAGCGGATGTTTCTCTCTGCTTGGGAAAAAAAAAGCCAATCTGGGAAGTGGCTTCTCTGTGGAGGTTCTGTTCTGTGTTACAATATGGCTGTGTGGAAGGGCCCTCAAGCCTGGTGGAGTCTCCTCCTTTGGAGGCTTTAGAATAGTGTCTCTAGATCAGTGTTTCCCAACCTTTTTTGAGACACGGCACACTTTTAACATTAAAAAAATCCAGGGGCACACCACCAACAAAAATGACACAAAATGACACTCTAACACACTAAAGAACGGCTGGGGGTTGGTGGCCTGCTGGGAGCAGCTGCTGGGAGTGCCGAAGCAGGGGAGGGGGCGGAGCCAGGCTGCGCCATGCCCCACCCCTACCCCCGGCTTCGGCACTCCCAGTAGCTTCTCCAGCCTTGAGGGGGCAGTGCCAAGCCAGCGGTGCCAGAGCCAGCACAATGCTGGCTTCGCACTGTCCCCACAGGGCTGGAGCAGCTGCTCGGAGTGCTGAAGCCGGGGGAGGGGGCAGAGCCAGGCCGCGCCATGCCCCACCCCCTCCCCCCGGCTTCAGCTCTCCTACAGGTCACGCCATGCCCCTCCCCCCAGCTTCAGCTCTCCCACAGAGGAGCAGCATGAGCGGTGGATGGGCTTCAGTGGGTGGGGCTCCTCCGCGTGGCTTCAGCGAGCGAGGGGCGAGAGTCATGGTGGGAGTCATGGCGGATTGGAGGCTGGCTGGGGAAACGGCCAAAGGAGGCGGCACCCCGATGCCTTCTTCTTTTTCTTCGCCACTGCCTGGCCCTTCCTCCTCCTCCCCCAAGCAGCAGGAGTTCAGCAGGAGTGGGGAGGAAGGGGGGCAGACAGCTTTTCTCACGGCACAGCAGGAGGTCCATCACAGCACACTAGTGTGCCACGGCACACTAGTTGAGAAAGACTGCTCTAGATGGCGAGTTGTCAGGGCTGCTCAGATTGTGATTACTGTATTATAATATTTACTAGCTGTACCCGGCACGCGTTGCTGTGCCCTTTTTAGGAGATGCGAGGAAGTCCAATCATCCACGGTGTGCCCTCCTCTAAACTGCAGTTGGATGGAGTGTGGGTCATGGGGGGCATGGTGTGCCAAGTTGGGTCTTTATTGGTCTTGGTTCTGGGCCACAGTGGTCTGTGGGGAATGATGGGTTTTGAAGTACTACAAATCCCATTTTCCATGGTGGTACTTCAAGTCCCATCATGCATGGTCGGGGCTCTGTGTGCCAAGGTAGGTTGCTGTAAATTCAGGCCATACACAATGTCCCATGAGCTGAGGCCTAGTCAGGAACAGCAAGTTAATGAAGCCTTACTGTCAATTCACGCCATACACAATGTCCCATGAGCTGAGGCCTAGTCAGGAACAGCAAGTTAATGAAGCCTTACTGTCAATTCAGGCCATACACAATGTCCCATGAGCTGAGGCCTAGTCAGGAACAGCAAGTTAATGAAGCCTTACTGTCAATTCAGGCCATACACAATGTCCAATGAGCTGAGGCCTAGTCAGGAACAGCAAGTTAATGAAGCCTTACTGTCAATTCAGGCCATACACAATGTCCCATGAGCTGAGGCCTAGTCAGGAACAGCAAGTTAATGAAGCCTTACTGTCAATTCAGGCCATACACAATGTCCCATGAGCTGAGGCCTAGTCAGGAACAGCAAGTTAATGAAGCCTTACTGTCAATTCAGGCCATACACAATGTCCCATGAGCTGAGGCTCAGTCAGGAACAGCAAGTTAATGAAGCCTTACTGTCAATGGGAGAATCAAGTTAATGAAGCCTTACTGTCAATTCAGGCCATACACAATGTCCAATGAGCTGAGGCCTAGTCGGGAGAATCAAGTTAATGAAGTCTTACTGTCAATTCAGGCCATACACAATGTCCAATGAGCTGAGGCCTAGTCGGGAGAATCAAGTTAATGAAGCCTTACTGTCAATTCAGAGCGTAAACAGCTTCCCAGTAAGTGAGGCCTAGTTAGGGAAATCAAGTTAATGAAGTCTTACTGTCAATTTAGAGCGTAAACAGCCTCCCAGTAAGTGAGGCCTAGTTAGGGAAATCAAGTTAATGAAGCCTTACTGTCAATTCAGAGCGTAAACAGCTTCCCAGTAAGTGAGGCCTAGTTAGGGAAAGCAAGTTAATGAAGTCTTACTGTCAATTTAGAGCGTAAACAGCTTCCCAGCAAGTGAGGCCCAGTTAGGGAAATCAAGTTAATGAAGCCTTACTGTCAATTTAGAGCGTAAACAGCTTCCCAGTAAGTGAGGCCTAGTTAGGGAAATCAAGTTAATGAAGCCTTACTGTCAATTTAGAGCGTAAACAGCTTCCCAGTAAGTGAGGCCTAGTTAGGGAAATCAAGTTAATGAAGCCTTACTGTCAATTTAGAGCGTAAACAGCTTCCCAGTAAGTGAGGCCTAGTTAGGGAAATCAAGTTAATGAAGTCAGTGAGGCTTCTGTTAATTTTTTGGATCTCAACATTTATGTACAGAACAGCGAACTCTATGTGAGGTGCTACCACAAGCCCACCGACAAAAACGCCCTCTTACACTTTAAGAGCTTCCATAGTCATCCACTCAAAAGGAATCTCCCTTTTCACAACTACTTCGACTGAAGCGCAATTCCTCCTCCTCCTCCGATTTTCACCTGGAAGCCTCCCACTTGATTAACAAGTTGCGCATTAGGGGCTATCCTGATCAAGTCTTACAGTCTGCATATGCTAGGGCTCAACGGGTGCCTAGGCCCCAATTACTATCCCACTCCACCCCAGGAACTCAAGGGACCGTCTCGTGTGGCCGCTTACTCTCACCATGAACTCTTCCAATTTAAAACAGATCGTGTGTAGATATTGGCCTATCCTCAGGGACATTCCCGGCCTATCTAAACCACCCATCATTGCGCATAAGCGCACTCCAGAACATTAGGGACTTAGTTGTACATTCCGACATTCGTACCCCCGCCTGAGGAGCACCTTTTACTCCCAAAACACATCGATGCGGACATTGCGCCCAGTGCGACTATGTTTTTCCCGCAAACAAATTTATATACCCGAACGGGCCGCGACTTCGCGTTCAGGGAATTCTTTACATGCCAGTCTGAATCCTGCATTTATGGACTCCAATGCCCATGTGGCCTAGTCTACGTGGGGATGACACGACGGACGATGGGAGTTAGAGTCTCGGAACACCGCTCGAGGATTAGGAATTTTGTCGGAAGATTCTCCGCTATACCATCACTTTAAATCGACAGCGCATGGCCCTGATAGCCTACGCTTCTTCGGCATTGAGAAAATCAAGCCTCCACCCCATGCTGATGTTGATTGCCTCCTTCGCCGCCATGAAACCCGTTGGATTTTGTCTTTAAATTGCGAAATCCCTGCCGGTTTAAACGAAAAGGTCCATATCACTGACCTACTTTACTAATTAATCGCATCACCTGGGACGCACACTCCTTTGCCTCTACTTATTCTCACCTATTCCTATAGCCTTTGCTACACGCCTGGACTCTGCTGCTACTGAGTGATTTCCTCTAGCCTGGTGAGCATCCTCCTTCTCGCCTGATTTTTCATATTGCTGTTGTTAATATTGTACCCCCATGATTTAGCATTATCGCTGTATGAAGATCTATATGCTTACCTTAACATGTTCGGTTACCTACTTATTTTGGATTACTATTGGTTGCATTGGATACCTAGTGTCCACTCTTTTGTATGTTATATTGATGTTTATTTCTATTACTGAATGGAATTGTATATATTTTCACTTTAGGCATGTCCAGCCATGACCTTCACCACTATTTGATGGGACAATTCTGGCCTTGACAAAGACCGTATTGGGTCGAAACGAGCTTTGATCCTATACTTCTACTCGTCGGCCTGACTACCCAGCCAGTGGATTAGAACTACACCCGTTGGGGTGTCGGATTCCTATGTTCCGGCGTGTCTATACAGCCAGTGGATTATAAATACACCCCGACCGGGGTGTTGGACTACAATTCTCTACCGCTGGCTACTTTCCATCCGTGGTCTCCATTTGGATTGCTTTATTTGGATCATGGACTAACCCTGGGTATTACACCCACCTATTAGTTGGACACTATTATTAGTACTTTGGCATATAACTCCTATCTCTGCTTACTATTTACAGCCCGTGGGGCCTCAAAGTCTACAGCGCTTGGCGCTTTTATATATTTGCTGCTCGCAGCCTGTGGGTCTCTCCACGTTTACGTTGCCTTACATAAATTTCATTACCACTCATTGACTATTTGTTTGTATCCTTCTTGATACTCATTGTTTTGCAACCACCCCGTCTTGTTTTTCAATGAAGCCTTACTGTCAATTTAGAGCGTAAACAGCTTCCCAGTAAGTGAGGCCTAGTTAGGGAAATCAAGTTAATGAAGCCTTACTGTCAATTTAGAGCGTAAACAGCTTCCCAGTAAGTGAGGCCTAGTTAGGGAAATCAAGTTAATGAAGCCTTACTGTCAATTTAGAGCGTAAACAGCTTCCCAGTAAGTGAGGCCTAGTTAGGGAAATCAAGTTAATGAAGTCTTACTGTCAATTTAGAGCGTAAAACAGCTTCCCAGTAAGTGAGGCCTAGTTAGGGAAATCAAGTTAATGAAGTCTTACTGTCAATTTAGAGCGTAAACAGCTTCCCAGTAAGTGAGGCCTAGTTAGGGAAATCAAGTTAATGAAGCCTTACTGTCAATTCAGGCCATACACAATGTCCAATGAGCTGAGGCTTAGTCGGGAGAATCAAGTTAATGAAGCCTTACTGTCAATTCAGAGCGTAAACAGCTTCCCAGTAAGTGAGGCCTAGTTAGGAAATCAAGTTAATGAAGCCTTACTGTCAATTTAGAGCGTAAACAGCTTCCCAGTAAGTGAGGCCTAGTTAGGGAAATCAAGTTAATGAAGCCTTACTTACTGGGAAGCTGTTTACGCTCTAAATTGACAGTAAGGCTTCATTAACTTGATTTCCCTAACTAGGCCTCACTTACTGGGAAGCTGTTTACGCTTCTAAATTGACAGTAAGACTTCATTAACTTGATTTCCCTAACTAGCCCTCACTTACTGGGAAGCTGTTTACGCTCTAAATTGACAGTAAGACTTCATTAACTTGATTCTCCCGACTAGGCCTCAGCTCATTGGACATTGTGTATGGCCTTTCCTTCTGCTCTGGACACTGGCCTCACCCAGTGAAGAATGTCCATCTGTCAGTAAGGTCCTGTGTAACTCTCCTGGTGACAAAGGCAGTGTTTGCTAATCTATACACGTAATAAAAGTGAACATACGTATGTTTGTATGTGGCTGGGGTGCCCACTTTGACATACAGGCTCCCACTTCCACACATAGCTATGATCCCCACCTATGAGGAGCCACCAAAGGTCCTCCCTCCAATAACATTGCAGGTTATAGCAAGTGCCATGAATAATAATAATTCAGAAGCAGCTCTGCAGCGCCTAATGTCCTACTTTGCAACAGCTGCAGAGCTGTTTGGGCTGGAAGTCAGCCTGAAGAAAACGGAAATCCTCTACCAGCCTGCACCACAGGAAGAACACCATCATCCCCACGTCAGCATAGGCAAATCTGTGCTTAAGTCCGTCCAGCAGTTCGCCTACCTGGGAAGCATCGTCTCTTCAGACGCCAAGATTGATAAAGAGATCGATCACAGATTAGCAAAGGCATAGAGTGCATTCGGAAGGCTTCACAAGAGAGTCTGGAGCAACAAGCACCTGAGGCAAAGAAACAACATCAGTGTGTACAGAGCTATCGGACTGTATTCTCCTCTATGGGTCTGAAACATGGGTCACCTATCGCCAGCACCTACGACTCCTCGAACGCTTTCATCAGCGCTGTCTTCGCACAATCCTAAATATACACTGGACCGACTATGTGAGGAATGTTGCTGTCCTTGAGCAAGCAGGGATCACCAGCGTCGAGGCCATGCTATTGAGAACACAGCTGCGCTGGGCAGGGCACGTCTCTAGGATGGAGGACCACCGCCTCCCAAAGATACTACTCTACGGTGAACTCACCATGGGTCAACGCAAGAGAGGCGCCCCCCAAAAGAGATATAAGGACTCCCTGAAACAACATCTCAGGCTCGGCCAGATTGATCACCAAACCCTAATGCCCCAACCACCCTGGCCTCACATCGGGAGGCATGGGTGACGCACTGATTCCCTTGGTCCACAATGCTGCGGCTTCTTTCGAGAAGACACGCCGAATGGGTCTCAAGAGAAACGACAACGCAAAAAGAACCAATTGGAAACAACATCACCTAAGGAGACTTTTCTGCTGTGCTTTCTGCAACCGAACTTGCCATCATCTCAGATTGGCCTTTTAGTCATCAACGTGCTTGTAAAAAGCGTGATGAGTCCTTCCTAAGAATCTTCGTCCGCGGGGAAGTAATGCCGAGAGAGATTGTTATTACATTTATTATTTTACTCTATTAGGCAGGTAAAGGTTTTCACCTGACATTAAGTCCAGTCGTGTCCAACTCTGGGGATGGTGCTCATCTCCATTTCTAAGGCGAAGACCCGGCATTGTCCGTAGACACCTCTGAGGTCATGTGACCGGCATGACTGCATGGAGCGCTGTTGCCTCCCGCCAGAGCCGCATTTATTATTATTTATTATTTCTACTCCTCGCTTCTTCAACCCCGAGGGGGACTGAGCGGTTTGACAAAGGCAGCAATTCGATGCCAATACACAATATACAATATAAATCCATAAACACACAGCATTAAAATACAGTTAACATTAGACACCTAATACAAATTCGAGTTAAAACAGTGTTCTGTGTGTCCCTATTTATCTACTCACATTTACATGTTTTCGAATTGCTAGGTTGGCAGAAGCTGGGGCTGAAAGCGGGAGCTCACCCCGTTCCTCGGATCTGAACTGCGACCTTTCGATCAGCAACTCAGCGCTTTAACCCATTATTATCAACACGCATGTAGAAAGCATGGGATGAGTCCTTCCTGAATCTTCTTCGAAGAGAAGCCAAGAATT